>OOFE01010938.1:0-20264 GCA_900323365.1 Monocentris japonica
GTGGAGCCGAGGCACTAGGAAGCACAGGCGCGAGATAGAGAGGTAGGGGTGTGTGTGTGAGGTGTGAAATAAAAACACACACTTTACAGCCCCTGACTTCCTGTGGCGGCTGACGAGAACCGGGGAGTGTGGAGGCCGAGGTTGGAGGCTGAGGCCGACAACAACATTACCATGAAAATAACGGGCACAGACTGAGCCCAATCGGTGGCTGGTTAAGCCAATGGACCCAATGCAAGTCAATGGGCTGTCCCAACAGGGGGCCCCTGGAGGCTCCTGTAAGACTGGTCATACGCCTCAGTGATCTGTAAATGTGTGAATCCATGCTAGATCTGGAACCCAGGAGGGTCCAGGATAAGTGTCTCTACCTGGGGAACAACACCACCACCTGTAGTCATTTCACACCAACCTGTCTACCTGTCAGATCTGGGTCAAAGACGGTTTGCAAATAATTGTTAACGTTTTTTTCTCTGATCAAGGCCTGTGTGGGCCACAACCCATAGGTTGTTTGCCTCGATATATGGCATTGTTGTTTGGCAGGTTGTTTTGACCTGCTTGAATTATGACTTGGGTGGAGTTTGGTGCAAGCAGTAGTATTTGCAGGTCGCTTTAGTGTGCTTCGCTGTGACTGACAACTCACTTCTTTGTTTGATTGGTTTGTTTTATCCTACTTAGATCGCAGGTGGGTGGGGTTTATGACTAATTCCAAGTATGACAAGTGCACTGGAAAGTATCCGACAGTCAATATAGTGTACTTTTCTGGGATTGACAACCTCCCTGACACTATCTGAATTATTCCGATGCGGCAGACCCCACCCATCTGCTACTCCATCTGCTACTCCGCGCAGGCCAAAGCGAGCGCAGATTGAGTGGGTTGGGTGCAGTTTGGTTCTGAAATATCAGCGCCGGGCTATTCTGAGCTCTTTTTCTGCTTGTATTTTCAATCTTCCAGACCACAAATCACAATCCAGCGCTGCAACATGCACTGAATACGTCACCCGCATATTTCTGAACGCATCCCGGTGACACCCATCATCGCTGGAGACTTGTGACATTCTGTCACGCTCCCCACCGAATCATTAAAATCTCATTCCTCCATGTTTCCTCTCGCATGAAGGATGGAGGAGGCAGAGGAAAAAAAAAAAAGCATTTCTGTTTGCGAGTTTGTGTTGGATTGTGAAATAACGGCTTATTTCTTCACAATTGACGGTTACGGAGTTGCAAATCAAAATGCTGAGGCTCCGATTTGTGTTCGTATTTTGCAATTTCTGTTTATATAAGTGACACGTGCACTTTTGTAGCACATATTTAAGAAAGAAAAAAGTGTTATTCGGGTTTTGAAAGGGCCATGTGTGTCACATCCTGCACAAACTAACACAAACCCTGGTTTAATGGTTGAGGTAACGCCGGGCTAAAAGAGGACACGGTCTGTTTAACGAGCGTCCTTCAGCTCCGTCAGGGCGTTCGCCTCCATTCATCTGCATCATCCGCTGAAAATGAATTAGCTAGGGAAAAGGACACATGAATGGTATCACAAGTAGGTACAGCAGGTAATCTAGGTTACTCCGGGATGGTTGACGGTTCACTGAGAATGACCTGGGGAAAGAAATGGCCGCGTCAGCATCGTTTGCAAGGCCACTGCTGCACTTTTTAACAGAGAACAGGAGGGTAGAGATGACTGTCCAACCTGGGCTCAAATAAACAAAAAATGGTAGGTGATACCAAAGGGGGTATGCACTAGTAGTACCATCTGAATCATGGATTTTTGTAGATGCTTTCTATATCAACCATGCATTTTGTACTTTTGGCCGTCTCTGCTTCAGCATATTTGTTTTTCTCTGCCATTAACAGACTGAACTAATGCTAAAAATGATTAACCTGCAATTCTAAGAATCATTAAGAATGCAACGTCTACCACATGAGCCTGGTTCATACTTCTGTGTCGGCCTACTTCTTGACCGGAGGGCTGCAGCACGGCCCCTAAACAGGGCAGGCAGTTTGGGATATTTGGGAAACCATTTTTAGCGTGCATACAGCGCTAATCAGATTCTGAGGCGCATCCCGCAGTAAATTCAATCACGGGTGTGTGATGTTTCAGGCTTTCCTCATCGTTTCAGGCTTATTGGGCCTGCGGCTTCATATCAAACGGGAGACTGCTGTGTACCTGTGCTTCCCTTGCTCCGTGTAGTGCTCCAGAGCCCATGCTGAATGCCCTCCCGTACACCAATGTCTACTCAAAGTCCCCGGTCTATATATAAAGTAATCCCTCTATTCCTCCTCTGAGCCTGTCACAGTAGTGGAGGTCCGGCGAGGGTGAGTGGAGTTTGATTTCAGACCCAATTAGTCTGGAGTTATTTGGGTGGTGCTAATGCTGGGGGGGTGGGGTTAAATTAGATTTGCTCTTCCCGTCCAGGACAATGGCTCTACTGTGGTCCACTGCTCTATGCTCTATGAAGAAGCGCCTAATGCGATAACATACACATACATACACCACACACGCACACGCACACACACACACACAGACACACACAGTTAAGTCTGTTGTTCACACACTTTAGGCTCCAAGGACACATCGCCATGCTCTGGGAAGTACAGACAATGTAGTAATAAAAAGTATTCACCCCACTTGATATTGTTGTGTGCTACAAAATTATGAAATAATAAAAGTACTCATTTCTATCAACATGGAAATTGAAGAAACTTATGTCAAATCATAAAACTCCAATATAGTATTCACTACCTTTACTCACCTGGACCTGACATACTTATAAAACCTGATGTAAAATTAGAGACTAACGTCTTTACCTAAAGATGAATATCTGTAATGAATTGTTTTTGCCAGTGAGACACTTGGAGTGGGATTATATACGTAAATTACATTTTTCTGTTCTTGGAATTTTTAAATGTCTTGAATTTCCACCCCACCTTGATAAAAAAAAAAAGAAAAAAAAAATAATTTTGGGTAAATTTTAGACCAAAAATCCCCAATAAATGTGTTTGGAAACAATTTTGTTCATTTCCCAGCTCTCCAAGAATTTGCAAGCAAAAATAAGGAGGTCAAAGGTCAGGGCTTTAGTGCTTTTATAATATTTCTGTGACCATAACATGAGTGAGAAAAATAAAATGAGAGCTAAAGGGTGTTTTTGTGTGTTTTTTTTGCTCCAAAAACCTGAAATCCTGAAGAAAACAAACAAACAAACACCTCAAGAAATCACACCCCTTTAGTAGTAAAACAAAAAAAAAAATAAAAAAAGAAAAGTCTTGAAATTTCATACAAAAAATAATCCTGGATTCTTGATTTTTTTAGACATACAATGCCCATTCGTTACTAATGGGAGACGAGTGTTTTCCTGTATTTTTTCCTGCTTTGTTGTGCTGCTGATCCCGGCGCTGTTCTCACATCTCTGCCTGGCTTCCATATCAAAGGCCGGGAGCCGTCGCCTCCATCTGAAGCAGCTAACACCTCGGATACTTGACTCTGCAGTGGCAGGTCGTAAAACGCACGCGCACACACACACCCACCCACCCGCCTACACCCCCACAGCCCCACACCCACACACCCACACAGAGACAAACATAAACTCACATACACACGCACTCAAAGCCACACAATCGTACAAACAAAAGCAAACATACACTCCCAGACAAACAAGCGCATGCACGCCTGTGGGCAAACTCGAGCTGCAAGTCAAAATTTTCAATACAAGTCTTTGCATTTTCACTTTTTCATTGATCAACCTGACACTCAACCTAGTCGTACTCTTAATCACAGATGATAAAACACTGACACAGAACATCTTTTTGTGGTCTTGATTACATTCCTGTTGAGCGTATTCCATATGTTGAGCTGAACTAGGAATACGTTGCAATTTTTGGGATCACCGGTTTTTGGAAGTTAGAGGAACTTTTTGGCGGCTTGGTCCGAAACTGAAAACTTCTACACTTGAATGGAGATGCGCACGCACACACACAGATGCACACACAGATCCACACACACTTCCCCGCAGTGGAGACGTGTGTCCAGGAGGAAATGTAGGCCATCTTACCGTAAGTACCAGACTGTCTGCCTCCCACACACACACACACACAAAGACTGTAATCTCCAACTATGTGGTGAAGATGGACAAAGGGGGATGCCCCAGTCTCTCTCTCTCTCTTCTCTCTCTCTCTTCCCCACACACACGCAAACACACACACACACACAGTAATTATGCCTATTGTGTTCTCTGCCTGTTGTACAGAAAACCTCTCCATCTTAGTCATGCTGCTGTGCTCCTATCTGATGTGTAGCTGACATCTTATCGTCCAATCTGACCCGGTCGGCCTTAAGTACATAAACACATATGGAACACACACACTGGTTTTCATCGGAGGAAAACCTTGCGTCAAAATGTTTGCAGGAGTTTCGCAAGAACACACTTTTATTTCAATCTGTGCGTTTTGGGGAATTTTACCACATGTTTTGAATGGGTTTCTGCTCTTCCTATACAGGAAAGGCATCCATGTCTTAAGAATAGGCAATGTAATTACATTTGGAGCACATAACACTTTTCACTATCACTATTGGAGTTGTGAGTTTTTCCCCCCGTGAACAGTGGTGATATATGGGACAAGAGACCAATGAGGAGATGTCATGTTATGTTGTGAGATGCTATCAGTGGAGACAGACACAATAAGGGTGGCTCCTGGAGGAAAGCTGGAAAAACACAGGAAGTGGGCATTGTGAGGACAGGAAGTCGCACTCTGGCTGAGGGGCACTTGAGAGTTGACAGATGTCACTCCTCTGATGGTGTTCTGTATGTGTGTGTGTGAGTGCAAGAGCATAGTGATGTTGTTTCCATGAGTGGGGGAGGAGAGTGTGTGTGTGTGTGTGAGGTATTTATGAGCAACTCCATACTCTAAGACCTGGCATCATACAATACTTGAGAAAACAAACATCAAACATTCCCAGCACAATGACGCATAACCACACACACACACACACACATATACACACACACACACACCTCTATATTTCTGTTGATTTCTGTGTTTTGCAATGTGAATTTTGGAAGCAAATTGATTCCAGACACATCCATGCTGACACTTTGGCTGAGGTCTTCACTGGCCCCTCTCCTCTCTCGCGGCCGTACGGTAACATATTTTGGGAAGGTCTTGCAAACCGCCATAGGCAGCAAGGACTGACCACAATAGCACAAGAGCACTGCCTGTATTCCTTAGTGAGAACACACATAGACGCAGACACATACCCACCCACACACACACACACACACCAATAGACACACACACACACAGATCCATGCACACACTAAATAATGCATCTACAATGGAAGTCCAATTAGAGGGTAAAGTTGGGTGTGGATGAGGTAGACAAAAGCAATTTAATGAGGACTGATGCTGAGTGGAAATATTCCAACCCACCTCTCTTTCTCCTCCTCTTTTTTAGCATCTCTCTATCTGTATCTGCCTCTCTTGTGTCTCTCTCTTTATCCACTCCTCCAGTCATCTAGTCTGTTATGTATCTCACTACTGTCTAGCTCCTTTATTTTCAAACAGCCTCTCCTATCGCTTCCTCCGTTCTGGTCTCTACCCTAATTTGCATTTACTGGCTCTGATGGACACTGACAGGACTCGGCTCACTTCTTTACACCACACACACACACACACACACACACAAACTCCTCCATCACCGTGAGGGTTCTACTGAGCTCTACTGCAAATCAGAACACTCTTCTATTCCTCCCTGCCTCTTTGTCTGTCTGTCCGACTCTCATTCTCTCATTTCCCTCACCATTTTGTTTTTTTTTGCTTTACCCCCGTCTGGTTTCCATTCCCACGTCTCTGATCTCGCCAGATGTTTCTACCCCTTCTACACTGTGTCCTTTATCGGTCTACACCTGCTCTATCGCTCACCTCACACACTCCCCTCATGCCAAAATAGCCTTGAGGTCGTGAACGCCCTTTCAGATCTCCATGGTGCTTTATGGACGACTGCAAGTACTCTCAGGAAATCTGGCGGGGAGAGCAGCTGCTGCCCAATTTGCTCATTTGAGACAATCAATGGAAATAACACTGAAGGATGACAATACTTCCAAGAGATTACACACTCACAAATGTGCACCGACGCACAAAGACGCACACACATGCTCCAGTCCTGCTAATTGTTGGCTATTAGTCTGCGAGTCTAGGATTACATGTCTTATTAAATACAGAATTTCAAATGAGCTTCGTTAAATAAGAAAGTACTCCCCTTTTAATGAAGCTAATTTATATGGAAATTACACATAATACTGACGATTCAGCAAGAGATTTATCCTCATTGGATGAAGGGGAGGAATTAAAGAAAAAAAAGAGTGGGAGGATGGTGATTTTTCCCTTGCCTTAGCAGGTCTTGGATTCTTTTTTAAAGTTAAGTTTGCTTTTGAGACACGCACACACACTGCCAGGGTTCAGGTCTCGTATGTTTGGGTTACGTATATAGCCATCACTGTGTGTGTGATGGAGAGTGTGTGTGTGAACCCCTGTCCTTGTGCTGACCCTGCAGAGCTCCAGCCTGCCTCTCTGGTTCCCACTGATCCATCATGCTGTCTGATTGCCCAGAGGAAACCCATTACTCTAAAACAACAGGACACATTAGCAGTGAGCTGCAGGTGTCTCTTTTCTATGTCGTGCTCATTCCTCACCATCCACGGATGCAGATGTCATGTTTACACTGCCCTACCAGTGAAATTGTGGCTAAGTTACATCTCCTATCTGAATAGTGCCCTCACTTTCAGAGATCTAATGGCAACGCAACATTTGATTCAGAGTTGGTCTTTTCATGTTGGTTGACTGCACTCTAAACCCTGTTTTATGAGTGTTGAGCAGCTTACTGTGTACAATGTTTCTGTCTTTCTCTAGTGATTTATTAATGCAGGTCTGTATGCAGCTATACCCCTGCAGACTGCTTCTGTCCCTCAGGCGAAAAGCTCATCATTGCCCCCTGGTGGTAATTAGTCAAGAAGTTGGACTTGACCACCACTAATTCCCTCATGGCTCTTTTGTCTCCTCACACCATGCTTGGTGAGTGAAATAAGCCCGAAAGCGGATATCCATGTAGTGAAATTGGAGGTAGGATGTAATATAATGAGCCTTGTGCAGGAGGCCAGAAAGAGAAATGTCAAAATCAGTGTTTTGTAAGTACCCCTCCTGTATGACTGGCATCTTCCTTGCTGGTTCTCGTCAAGAGGTGGATGATGATTAAAGAGAGCTTTCACAATTCACTGAGCACTTTCAAACTGCATTGTTTTTGTGTGTTTATCCATAGAGTTGCTTAATGTGCAGACAATTCAACTACTCAACCTGCAGGCAGTACATAAAAAAATATGGAAGTTGGTATAATCAACAAAAGCTTTATTCAAACATAAAATAAAAAAAGTGACAAAGAAAAAAAGAACAGAACTCACAAGAATTTGCATAAATATATACTATCAGAGCATTTCAGAGACAACATCTTTGTAAAGGAATATACTGCAACATCTATTAACAAGCAGCTGAATAAAAACAAAACAAGGACAGTGCATAATGAAATATCAGAATATAACACTTTTGTGCCTCGTCTGTGCAGGCCTCGTCTTCTGAATCTCATGGTCAAGGTATTGATGCCTCTTGTCACCGAGAGGTTGCTGATAAAGTTCATTCACCACAATTTTGTATCAATTACAAAATTAAACAAAAATGCACACATTTTTATTGAACAAGGCCAATTGATAATTACAGTATCAATGCCGAAACAACCCAAGGTGAGAAGTGTTACGGTGCTCTGATAATGCATATTACACAAAAAGTGCATTCCTGTGCGATGATACAGACTACTGTACGTCACAGGGAGGGGGTCATGCACTGTGGCTCGTGTTTCAGAACCTGATCGCCCACTGACTGTTGTATGACACCTGATGAGCAAGAAAGGCTTACAGAGGGTTTCACTTCGGCTTTCCTTTACTATGACATGTAGTTTGTTGGCGCTGTGTCCAGGTTTTCACCTTTCAGGTTTGCACAAGTGGGCGAGTAGGCAACCAAAGCCCCTGAAATACTCCTGCAGGACTCGCCCTTGAACAAATTCAACACTACTCAGAATCTTTGTCCATCGGATCACATAATTAGACAGATGTGTGGATAACTAGTGTTATTACACTGGTGTATTTTACTATCATGTAATATGTAATAGTGATAGTTGCAGTATAGACCTGCAGGGTAGTGTTAATTGAGCATTGTCATACAATTGACTTCACTTTGCTCTAATAAGGCCATGAAGTTAAATCAATCATTAGGCTAAGTCATTTTTACACTCATACAACAACGTGTACCCACACTAACAGATCAGCAAGCCTCTTTCTTATATAAAAACAACTCATATCAACATGGATGCAAAACAAATATTCACACGTGTGTACTGAACAACAGAATTTCAACAGTTTTCCCTCTATAAAAATAGCTTAAAAATCTGACACATATTTTAATACAGTGTAGGGTTAAGTCGTACATTTTTTTCTTTTACATCTGAGACAGTTCCGTAACAGGCTGGTACATAAATCCTCTGCTCCTCCTTCCCTCCTATGACACTGCCATACACAGACATAGGGCTTCAAAGACCACTGGACTCCCAGCAAGGAAAGCTGAAGGGAGCAAAAATGAACGGCACTTTCATCTTCTCCCTACTCTAAGACTGACAAGAAAAGACTACACCAAACTCCAACTGTCTGCAGACAGGGAGTGTAGTCTTTCCAACATAGGGCTTTACATGCACAGTGGTTTAAGTAGTAGAGCGGGAAGAACTTGGCCCATGAGAGAAAACAGAGTAGAACAATATGTGTGTTCAATAGCAATGTCAGGATCACTGGAAAGGTGAAGCAGGAAGGCTCAGACACCCCACATTTGGCAAACAGAAATCACAGAATCTCTCTCACGCAGGGTGGGGCAGTATGATGGGTAGAAACACTTAACACATAAGCATTTAGTAACCAATCACCTATAGAACATATGTCTATCCACAACTCAGTGTTTTACACACAGAAGCATGTCGGGAACAGACACCCACTCAAACAAAGTAAGACAAAGGATAGGATATGATTATGAAATACAACCAACAGGGCAGGAGTCAATAAACAGATTGTCACATTTCATGCTCTGCACACAGGGAATAGTGTTTTACGAGACAAGCAATAATAACCATCATCATCCAGGCCCCAATCAATTCCACAAACATACACAGAAGGCAAAATAATACAAACAGACTGTACACACACACACTAGTGCACAGGCATACACACTCCCTCTCAGAAACACGTCTCCCATTTTAGCACAGGATGGACCTTAAAGTTAAAGTGGTGAGTGGCTTGTCTCCTGATACCCAAGAATGAAAAGGCAAACAGAGAAGGCCAACGGGATGTAACAAAAGCAGAAGTAGTGACGTGGACCACTGATATTATAAGGACACTTGAAGGAGGATTGTATTGTTTGGATTAACTGAAAGCAGTTGCTATGTACCTCTGTCTTTGCTGGTTATAGCTTTTCAAAACATATAAAATAATAGCTATCTGTAATATATGACAAAAATAAATAACATAAACCTCTTGCAGCAGTTGTAAAAAGGCCACTGAACACTTGTGTGCGCGAGAGAGACGCAAACTCAACAGCACAGGTAGAAACTAGCCATAAAGCCATTAGCCTTGAACCATCATGCATTGACATCATCATATACAAGACTGAATTGCAGCCTCATTCAGACACTTTCTTGCGCAAATTTCCCATCATGCCATTATAAAGAATTTAACTGTGTGCATAAAGCACAGCATCACAGGTTACAGTACAGCTTCCTCTTGGTAGGTCTCCTAATCTGGATGATCCCCTACATTAGGGTGAAGCTGATTGCCAGGCTAGTGATAAACATAAACTAAAATATAAAAGTGCCTCAATCCTGTGAAATAATGGATTTCATAGGCAGTAAATGATCAAGGTGTTAAGTGTAATGGGCCTTATTCAGTTATCTGGTGACAGCTATGCCAAATATCTAAAACAGCACAAGTACTCTTTTAGAGCTTTTCATTTAGTATCTTTTCATTAAGTTTTCCTGACAACAGCAGAATATCAAAGTGCTGATAGGCAGAGCAAGAAAGGTCATATTTTTTGGACATGAGCCAGTGGCCAGTTGAGTAAGTTTGGCTGAATACGACCCTAACTTGACATGATTACAGCGGTACAGTTAATCTGTACACTAACACTTTACATTAAGTTGCCCTGAAGTCAAATTTCTGTTATCACTGCAGTTACAACATTACGTTTGCATTTACGTTTACGTTTGAGCAACTCAGTTTAAAGTACCCGACGAGTGATCATCATTTCACACAAAAGGACACTTTGAAGAAATACATCTATCCTGTTAAAGCATCAAAGCCAACCCTGCCCTGTCCCATCTGCAGAAAACCCAAATGAATAATAAATTTCTAACAGATAGTAATGCAGAGAACCTTTTAAACTGCAGTGTCAACCTCAAAGGGACAGCTATGTAAGGTTTCTTAGTGCGCTTAAATGGTTATTTGGGGAGCAGTAGATAGAATTTGAAGTTGTGAAAAGATAGAATGTCACATTGACAGAAACCTCTCACTCAGTTTTTTCTACTTCCTCCATCTCTATGAAGCTTTGGCTTTTCTTGCTCGTGGTGATGTTTTATCTTCAGACTTCACAACACCATTGGCCGCACCTCCTGACAAGACAAGTGAATACAAACATCCTTGATGAAAAAAAAAAAGAGGGACTCATGGACATTTCAGATCTGTGTGCTCAAAATATGTTTCCATCAATATTACAAAAGGATCTGATGACGAGATGTATGAAAGTATGAAACATAAACTGAGTAGCAAAGTGTAGCAAACTGAAGAAAGCATTGCATCTAAGTGGATGACCAGAGGCTGAAGCTCTGGCTAACTCACCCCTTGCAGGCTCCCTCTTGTGGGGCTTGCTCTTTGGGCTAACCATCTTCTTCTTGGAGGCCTGGTTCTGGCTGTGCTCCCTCCACTTTTTCAACTGGAAGTTAATGAATTTCCACATCATCCAAGCCTGTGTCAGGCAGATAGCTGCCAGACAAGTCATCCTAAGGGGAGGGGAGGACACAGTTTAAGAAACAAAGAGGAAATTTTTGTGAACAGGAAGTACTTCTGCTACCTTGTCACCTTAACATCTAAAGCTATAGATAAATTACAAAGCAAGCAGACAAAGAGGGCCAGTCTCATTATATCTGTGTCTGGACTTACCTGATGGTGAGCACATTGAAGTTGCCTTCTGCCAACGAAAACCCCTGGTTTTCTGTACGAGGCAGCCCAAATCCAAATGTCAGAACGGAGAGTGTGAGGGTGAGGAGGCGGGCAATGACAAAAAGTAGCGCCCACAGAGTAAAACTAGAAAGGAAGAAAGACGTAGTGATGGTATAGTCAGATTGGGAAGGTAAAACCATCCCCTGGATCATAATGATAAGAGAAAGGACACCCTGCTTGTATCGATCGACATGTGCATGAAAGTGTAGGTTGTTGTTAGATACCCCTTCTGCTTGTTCTCATCGCTGAAGTAGAAGAGGCGTGAAGCGTGGAACAGGAGCTCCACCAGGTAGTGAGGGACCAGCAACACCAGGCCAAGTCGGTGGAGACTGAACACAGAGCAGACACAGAGTGGGACAGCAAAACAGAATTAGCTGAGGTCAATACGATGATAAAGGAGAGCAGGAGATATCACTGAACACTAACAACACCCAAAGCACAATTTCCACAAATGCTGACAATAACTATCCAACATGCCCATTGACGAGGAAAGAACAATTCACATTTTTACATTGAAGATCTGATCTGAATGTCCCAGGTCTTATTTCTGGCTAGAACTATCACTTAGGACCGACTATCAGGACATTTCTGATTTGGGTTTTCATTCCTCAAAGGGAAGTGGATCAACAAGCAGCCAAGCTTGACATTAATCATTTCACTGATTGGAAAAAAAAGATTATCAACAAATTACATTTCCAAAACTACATGCACATGTTCCATTTTTCTTTTCATGACCGTAGGAACCCTGCATCTGCCAAAAACACACTCATACAGAAGTATTATTTCACTTACTTTAAGACATAGGCACCGGTGATGTGGACAACATAAAGGCAAATGTAATAGAGCTGGCGTGGAATGTCCTCCTGCAAAAACAGAGGAAGGGAAGAGAGCTTGTGTTAGTTACTATCAGCAGATGCCTTCTGAGCTTCGAAGCACTTATTACTTTGGATGTGAAATCACAGTGAGTATCCATTAAAGTAATTACTGTATATTTAGACTGTAGTCATATTCTTAATGTGCAATGACTTTCTGTTAGTCTGCAACCCTAAAAAATGACTAGCCTCTTTATAAGTTGTATTACGGTACTCCTCTTAGCTTTGAAAAATAAGATATAATAAGAGATACATCGGAATTCCAAAAGGTGATTGGAAGAACATCGACAAAATAACATATGAACACCACTGCACTCTTCATAAGTTACAGACATAGAAGCCATTGCACATTAAGAATATTTGACAACACACTAAAACAACTAGCACATCCAATATTATCTTCATCTGTCCTGGTGAGACCTTGAAAGCGAAAACCCAGAGGATTCAAATTGTTTGCCACTTCATCTGATATGATTGTATACAGCTGATATGACTGTAAAAACCCATAATAAAGTTGACAGATTTCTCTTTCACACCTGAAGTAACAGACTACAGAGCCGATAATCAAGAAAGGTGTGACTGTCCTGCTAACCTACAGCTACGCACAAAAAACTGAAAGAGTACTTACTATTAGTAATTACTTATGTGAACAAATAGTGTATCATGCAACATTTTTAAATGATCCTTACCTTTCGTACTTTTTGAAAGTACAGTTCAGGAAGTGCATGGAGCCAATAGGCAATTTGGCAAATGTAGAAGAACTTGACCTGAAACCTGGACAGAGAACAGATCACACAGCAGTATAGGGACACGCCTGGGTGTAATTTCACCATACCGACCGAAGTTAAATCATATCAATATAAAATAGATCTTGTTGTATGCATCTGTATATGTCCTGAGTATTACTGGAAAAATACACTGATATGCACATTAAGTAACAGGTCACAACAGTGAGAACATGGGAGGGAAAGAACCTTCCACAAAGCAGCTGCAGCAGCACTAGAGCAAAACAGCCTAACTTGGAATCCAAAACATCATCACTTTAGTTTCTTACTGCTTCTCGTTGAGCCCTGACATTAAACTTGGATTAAACCTATGATAGGATGCAGCCCAATAGAGTGAAAAAACATTCTGCATTGTGCATTATTGAAATCTGCAAAGACGGGAAATAAAGCCATTTCCGCACCACCAACTGGGCTGAAACAGTTGAGGCTCAAAATACTTGTGGATGTTTTAAGTGCTCAACAATACAAGAACACACAGTAACGAAAAGCATTCTTGTCTGATTTAAATGTTAAAACAGGAAAGAAGCCCTTTTCCCTCAAATTAATGAGAAAAGTGGAATAGGGGGAGCTCAGGATGTAAAGGAGTCTGTAAATCTTTACTTACACCATGTGGGTGTGTGGGTAACCCTCCCATAAGAAAGTAGGATTCGTTGCAAATTCCTCCTACCAAAGAAAAAGAGACACTGCATAAGCTGGAAAACCAATGCAGGATGGCACCGCATGCTCTTTGGCTCCTGGCTGTGTCTACTTGGCCCTCTTACCGCTGTTAAGATGCTGCAGCCCCAGATGAAGGAGAATAGGTAGAAGGCCGCAAGCTGTCCAGATTCATTGAACTTGCTGTGTTTGGTTTTTGACAGGTGCAACCTCCGGTTCATTTTCTGAAATTAAACAGAATAAGAGGAGTATAAGGAATAAAATGAGGGCAAGGATAATACTGCCTGTTATTGTGCTATGACTCTGACAGCTCAAACCTAAATTGCAACATTAGGCGTAAATAGTTGTGCAAGTTTTCCACTTCAGTCCACTTGAGCAAATGCCATTAGTACAGTTTTTATTGAAAAGAGATGACTGAAAAAAAAATCTTACATGCAGTCAGTATGTGAACTAAAAGATCTTTTTTTTTGTCTAATAGTGAAATTCTATTCTCCTACCCAATCACAGTTAAGAGACGTGGTAAGAAATATAGGTATTGCCTCATTTTCTTTTAGTGTGCACATAGGTGGAAGGATTGCCTCCAATTACTACAAATGGCTCTCTAAAAAATAGTCATGGACCAGGCTTAGAGCCCACACACACACGGTGATGGAGCCAATAATGCATCCTTTTAAAATAAAAAGGTACCCAAAATGGGTGTAGACAGGGCACAGGTTGCATCAGCCATTAGTATATGCTTGCATTTTGAAGATCTACCTGGCAGTGTACGAGCTGAGAGGATAGAGAGGGAGAGATTGTTTAGCATTTTCCCTCAATTTCAATCATATACACTCACACCCAATGATATAATTACTCTCCAGCAGGCCATGTTTCAAACAAACAAATTTCACACAATCTCCCAACAACAACAGGAGTGAGCACCAAGATGAGCAAAATATTAATAGAATAAATAATAATAATAGAATAAATAAACAAGCCATACTGTATTAAACTGAAAACATGTGAGCCAGTATGAGGGGCACTGAGCTTGGATATATATATATATATATATAAAATATACTCACATCAAGAATATATTCCTGTATCAAGGCATGGAGTATGACAGCGATGAGCAGGTAGAAAAACACAGTGGCCACATCTTTAGGGCCATACTGGTAAAGGTTCACTGGCTCAGTCTTTTCATCTGAAAGAAAAAGAACGTTGTCTACACGACGTCTCAAAAGACAAAACGAGGCCACTGAAGTGCTACAGATGTCCTCTGTAATCAAGTCCAGGGCAATGCAGTTAAGGAGATATAAAAATATTGAAATGATCGCTGGACCATCAGCTTACCAAGAACCTGTGTTACGTTGTACTGGACTGTGATGAACATGATGGCAAACTTTGCTGTCACCTGTGAGAAAGGGAACAAAGGGGATCAACGGACTGATTCGAACTCAGAGGGTTATTGGGTTACATGTCTTATGTGACCACTACACAGAGATTCCATGCAAAGCGAGCCAAGCCTTGGTCTTAAGAAACAAGCATTGAATTGACTGAGTGTAGAAGCCCGCTGGAGATGATCTGGCCATTCATGAACAGCCCTAAACATTCATGAATGATACCCTTTCTATAGATGTAGATAAGGACACAAATAAACACACCTCCCTGATGCCCACCACCATGCTTTAACAGTATTTTATAGTATCAAATCAGCTAATAAATGTGGGAAATTCTATCATCATCTCATGCACATATTTGAAGACTGCTGTGTCAGAGCCAGGAAACTCAGCAGTTTCCAAACTGGGGTCCATGGACCTCCAGGGGTCCTTGGTGGAGTACCATGGGTTTCCCAGCAAAAAAGTTTTTTCACTACCATTACATGCTCTAGAAATTACCACCTTGAGAGCATGTAAAAGGGCAACTGTTTTCATCATAAGTGTCACTCTCCTTGTTGCTGTTTTCACCTGACCTACAGTAATAATTCTGTACCAAGTCATTTCTAACAGAAAATCAATCAGGTGAGGGTCCTTAGCACACAATTTTATTAACTGGTGACTGGGAAAATATTATTTGTATTTGCAGACTGGGCTTGTTCTTGCTTGATTTGGGTGGGGACTGAGGAGTAAGGAGGATAGCTATCTTGTTTCATTCAGACGTGCCTAGCTACTAACCAGCTAACGCATAGTTGCACAGTCGAAGAAAAGAGCTGTAAGCAAATGGTACGCATGCAGACATTAACAGGTTGACATGTGTCGTTGTCAATGGGCAGATGCATATATTGATTTGCTATTGAGGCAATGCATTGGCTGACTGGCAAAATGACTTGTTAGCTGTGCTAGTGGGCCTCCTCACCATCTTCTTCGGCACCCACTGAGACACATGAGAAGGGAAAGGAAAGAGACGCTAGCGCCCTGCCCCTTGAGAGCTGCTGTCATGTCAGCTAGTTAGCTGCAGCTAACATCACTTAGCTAACCATAGCTCCTGCTTTTTCTGGACAGCTGGCATGGCAGTGGCTTCGCAATCACACAGTACCTCGAACATCAGGCCGAGGAGAATGATCATAGCCAAACACGAAACCATATCGGCGTGATTCTGGATCACAAACTCGTGGCTCAGCACCGGTGGGCTCTTGTTCTTCTTGCGGAAACCCATGGTTGACCGCCGCTGCTCTCCCTCCTCTGGCTCGTCAGTGACTCTAGCTAGTTAGCTTTTCCTGCAGTGCTGGCTTGCACGCCTCAGCTGATGATGTTGTTCTCTTTGGCTGTTCGCTCCACTGCAGTCAATAAACAAAGTGAACCACTGCTCACGTGTTTAAAAACAGTCATGAAGATGCATCGCACTAAACACCACAACAACACCCACTTTTTTCCTGCCTGGTAAGTCAGATGACGTGCCCTCCCACTCCATATCCCCATTCATGAACCGCCCATTGTCATTGACGTAGAAGGAGAACCCTGGGCCCATGCTGCATTCAAGTGCTCATCGTAAACTTCCACTCCAAGAGAGGAAATCGTAAGCAGTACTTGTCATCGTAATAATAACAAAATGGACCCTGAAACAAAAGCATTTTGGAGGCTGTTGTTTTGTTTTTTTAACTCAAAAGCTATTTTGTGTTGCGTAGACAGAAAAAAGAGGAGTAATTTGACGCTTTAATTAATTTAAAATAAATGTTATTTCACTGCACATCCTGTATGCGTATGTGACAAATAAAGTTCTTGACTTGATTAGTCCAAAGTTACATAGAAAGCCAAACATCAGATAATTATAAAATACTACCATTAAATGAAATCACTTTAAAGGAAGATTCCCCCTCTTGTATACTCATACACTGTTTTATCTGTGATGTTTAGTGTGATCCAGGAGTTATTTTGTAATGAGTATTATAATTTCCTTTTTTGCCTCGTCTACTCAATATGTCTCGTCTACTTCTACTTGTTAGTGATTTCCTACATTTCCCAGACTCCCTTTCACCAACCCCAAGAGAACGTGACTGAACCTTCCTTTAGGTGGGGTGGACAGAGTAATAGCGATAGTGATAGCATAACAACAAGAGAGCTATTTTTCCAGTCGAGAACGAGTGAGAGTCACGTCCTTTATTCAAAACACATGTCTTGTAGCTGCATTGCATTCTGGTCCATTGAGGCTACTGACAGTGGAGAAATTGGTATTTCTTCCTCTTCTACGATGGACGTCTCCCTGTGTGGTTGTTGAATGTTGGTGCAAAATGGTGGGTCTAGACAGAAGCGCTTATTCTTTGATTCTGAGGGACTGATACCAAAGTCTGACGTTTACCATTGATGTTTTAGATAGTTAAACATTTTTCTGCTATTAAACTCCATTGTCGCTGCGCTTCAAATAGCTCAACTATCTATGTTTGGCTAGTTATCCGTGGGAATAAGAGAAATACACCGCCAAACAGCAAAATGGGCCCAGAAATGCAAGGAACATAGCAAATAGCTGAAAGTGTTAGTGTATTAGGGTGGATTTTTCCTTTAACTATCAGTTGTTGACAAGGTTTCCATGCTCTACGCATTTTCCCTCAAGGCACCTACTAAATGTATTTATCTTGGCAGCTCTGGTGTCATCTACTTCATTCATGTCAAATGGGAATAACTATTGGAACAACTTGATGGGTAAAAGCACTGACTTTGAAATGTTCACAGGTTAAAACGTGTTTTATGCTGTCAAATGCCATGTATGAAGTTTCTTGTATACATTGGTTGCTCCTGATAAGCTTTAATGGTGCAATCCATTGTACTCGGATGTCGATAGTTCCGACTCGGTATTCCCGACTTCCAGTCTTAATGTGTTCCAGTGCATCTGCTCGGGAAAACATGGACGCCCGCAGCAAACTCACATTTGTATGGCAATTCTCTGACTTTCACAAGCATCCAAAGAGGAGCTCCATCAACTACTACAACGCCATTAGTGAAGAGAAACGGCGCATATTAGTGAACTAGTTATGTTAACGTTAGTAGGCTAGTACCACACGCTAGTTAAGACTTCTATCTCGTTACATTGAGCACAGTCAACCGAATTACGTTACAAATGTAAACTACAAAGTTGTTTCAACATGTTTCATATCAAAAACGACATATGAAGTAAAAATTGATGCAAAGGGAATTGTGTTATTTGTTCACGGTGTGCGCCGCTATATTGCTGTGATTCATTGAACATGACGAAAATGTTGTAAAATATGTTAAAGAAATGGGTTATTGTTGGGATTAAAATAGCAATGTAGGTTTATGACCTAATTTTAGATTATCAGGAGTAACTTTCATAGTTCAGTGACGTGCTTAACGTTACTTTCTGCATGCACGTCACTGGGCCAGTGCAATTGTATATGGCTTATATATTATTTTATACCAAGGGGGCAATGATAGCCTGCCAAACTACACATATATTTTAGTAATGAATTTCTTGAAGCTCTGCAACCCAACTCGAAGTCAGAACTCTGCTAACATATGGACACTTTTCAAACCCTTCTCTTTTTGGGCGCTAGAGGTCAGCATGAGATAGGACGGGCCAGTCAGACCAGCAAGACGTCCATGTTTCAATCCAGTAAATAAATTTGTATTATCACGGCATAGGAAATAGTTGTAGTAGCTGTAGCCCGGCTAGCTCAGTCGGTAGAGCATGAGACTCTTAATCTCAGGGTCGTGGGTTCGAGCCCCACGTTGGGCGCTGTTTTTTCATCTGTCTTCACCCCCCGGAATAACTACACCTACCAAAACTCCCTTAGACAACAATAACAGGTGGTTCATACAGCAGTATTAAATTATTAATGATCGTGGTTACACCACGGAGTCTACGAAGAGGACACACACAATGTCTCTCCAATTGTCGTTTTTATGAGGGTGGAGTAGGGGTCAACACCTATTTATTTTTGTTCTTAGAGTTATAATTAAACAAAGGCTTGCCTATTTACTTTGTGTGTTTGGTCAATTGTCAGTGGGCCGTTTTACTACAGCAACCACAGTAATGTTAAACATAAAAAATTTCTAGGCCTATTTTGCTTTGCCTCAGGATGATTTCCACTACAATTACAACACACTGTAAGTGTTTTGAATATAAAATTACTCAGTTGAGGCACTACTTTTTTTTGCAGATTAGCATTTTTGTACAATGTTGCAGTTGTTTTTTGGTAAAGAGCTATATCCTCTCTTTCCTCTGAAGACGGTTGAGGAGGGAGGAGTTTAAACAAAGGCCCTCTCCACACAAAAAAATGGAGGCTTGTGCAGAGAAGCCATGGTGTCCTGCTTTTCACACTCTACATGCTGCCATTTCTATTTCTTAAGCCTTCAAATAAGACAATTACTGACAGATGCAGCATTGGGAAGCTTCAAAATATTGCTATATGGGGTCTGTATGTCAAAAAATGCAGTTAACCATGTTATTTTATGGTTTTAGGCCTAGCTCTCTGCTTATTTTTCTTCCCCTGTCTCTGACACTCAGAGCTGCCCCTGCCTGCGCTGAACAAAGATAATTACTCAGGAAACATTTTGGCCAATCAGACGCGGCCTTGCATTGTGCTTGTGAGGAAAGGGACCAGTCAGGAGCTGGGTAACATCACTAGGGCCCGATCGCCTTGCCTGGAGAGCGGAGCCTTCCCCGGCTGAGGGCTGAGAGTGTCCTCCATGTTTTATAAGTGTTGACATAACAGTGTGTCAGGCAGCCATGCATCCACAGAGGTAAGCCCTGTCTTTTTATCTCAACTATTATAACAACATGGCTTCCTTCTTATTCTTGTAGTGACTGTTGATTTCTGAGGATAAATGTGCACACCTTAAAATCAGAGTTTGGAGTCCCAGAGGAGGAGGAGGAGGAGGAGGGGGCGGGTGGATTGGAGGCCTTGCAAGGCCTCTGCTCCACAGTACTGTGGGTGGGGGTTGGGTAAGGACTCTCACCCTTGTCTCAGGGTCACATGGGTGCCCCAGACAGTCAGACTGCCATGCAGGAGGCAGAGTAGAACCATGGCAAATCCTTTTTCTTTTTATAATGCAAAAGAGAGTTAGATTTTAAAATGGACACTCACATCTCCTTTCTGTTGTGGCAACCCGGTTTTGTAGACTGGCAGAGAAGGTGTGGGGGGGATGGGTAATGGAGGAGGGAGGGAGTGAGGGGGG
>OOFE01010938.1:32008-42988 GCA_900323365.1 Monocentris japonica
GCCCTCAACCTTGTTTCCACTACAACCTCTGGCCAGCCCAGTGCAGCCCCAACCAGCAGTGCTCCTGCCCCCTCCCCTGCTTCCACCTCCATCTCTACTACAGCCTCAGTCCCTGCAGCTGTAAAGAAACAGCGCCCTCTACTGCCTAAAGAGACAGCTCAGGCAGTGCAGCGGGCAGTAGTTTGGAATCCCACCAGCAAGTTCCAGACGTCTTCTCAGAAGTGGCATATGCAGAAGGTACAAAGACAGCAGCAGCATGGAGAGCAACCAGCAGCGCAGACCCAGATGCAGACACAGACCCAGGTGCAGACGCAGACGCGCAGCCCACAGCAGTTGCAGTCACAACAGCAGAATTCCTCCTCTAGTACACGCTACCAGACCAGACAAGCAGCCAAAGGTATACACACCAGCATCAACGTTAGTCTTTAAAACTTGATAAAATGTAAACCAACTCAGACGTATAATTTCCTTCTTTCCTCCATCATCTCAAGCAGTGCAACAAAAAGACTCCCCCCAGAATACATCCTCCTTGTCAGTTACCCAGGTCACCCCTGGCAGTTCCTCTTCCTCTTTCATGGCAGGAGACGTGCAAATCCCTACAGTCTCTGCTGATGTGGCTGCAGATTTAGCCAAGTACACAAACAAAGTAAGTCAGAATGCTGAACTCAAGAAACATTGTTGTGGAATGAGAAAACAACTAAAGTAATTTATCTTATGAATTGGTGAGAATAGTAGTTTTCTGTAAAGATTGATTACATGTATGTAGAGAAAGATCACAGTGTTCAAAAAGCAAAAGCTTAATGTGCATCCCATTAGTTATGTTTTCACGTCTTTCTCTTTGAGAGATCAAAGTAGTAACTGGACCTTTATACTAATATATTGCATGGTCTTTGCAAAACCTTTCAGATTATGGACACGATTAAAGGGACAATGACTGAAATCTACAATGATCTTTCCAAAAGCACATCAGGAAACACAATTGCAGAGGTAAGTATTCTGGCGTACAGACATGTATATCAATGTGTTGTAAAAAGCCTTCAGAAGTTATGCCGGATGATAATCATTGGGTATTTCTGCGATAGATTCGACGGTTAAGGATAGAGATTGAGAAGCTCCAGTGGTTACATCAGCAAGAGCTATCAGAGATGAAGCACAACCTGGGTAAGTTTGCTGCTTCCAAGAAATTTGTCACCACTTAATGTGTGTACCACTGAACCCGTCATTATATAAATATAATATGAATACACCCATTTACAGATACGTAATCAATACATTGTGACTTCAAAGAGATGTTTTTGTCTGTCCTACATGCAGAACTGACAATGGCCGAGATGAGGCAGAGTCTGGAGCAGGAAAGGGAACGGTTGGTGGCAGAGGTGAAGAAGCAGATGGAGACAGAGAAGCAACAGGCAGTAGATGAGACCAAAAAGAAGCAGTGGTGCGCCAACTGCAGGAAAGAGGCAATCTTCTACTGCTGTTGGAACACCAGTTACTGTGATTACCCCTGCCAGCAAGCCCACTGGCCAGAACACATGAAGTCTTGCACACAGTCAGGTAACATGAACACACACTAGTATTTCCCATATATTAATTATATTTGGCCCGCCTGCCTAGGTAAACAGCTGCCCAAATAAATCTTTGTTTTATTTTGGGTGCTGTGATGCACTAAGGTGGTGTTCAAACGAGGGCTGGGTAATTGGATGAATATATTGGGGATCTGTGAGTTTAAATTCCTATGCTGACTTATTTCTAGTGCAAGACACACAGGGACAATGATTATGCTCAAGTTGACTTAACATTTATTTAGAGCCAGCACTGAAGGTAGCCTAAATACACCTAGTATTACACAGAACCCTCCTCAGGGTATGCTGATTATATCTCTGCATGTGTTTCCCCATTTGAGTGTCTTGTGCTACGCTGCCTATCGGGAATGCACCGTCACAGTCACCTTTTTTCTTGACCGAGAGGACTTAGGCTATAATTTAAAGTGTAAACATGCCCTTTCTTTGCCCATTTAAAAGCTATGTTTCAATTTAGTACATCAAATACACTGGGGATCGGCTATACATGTGATGGCGATGGGTTGACTGAAGGTTGTGCACTTTTGTGCAACCATTGTTGAAACTCTGCCTCTCAGTTCAGTGTAACGAAAATTAAATTGTGTCAAATTCTGATAGCATGTCAGTGAACTACAATGGTCTATGACACTGTGGATGGTGTTGTTCAACCTTGGCCCTGCCAACCTGTGGGTAACACTGCAGACACTCAGGAACATATGCACACCATGTTGTCTTTTGCTATGTCTTCATTTTATATTTTTGTTCTTCTTCTAGCCACAGCTTCGCAGCAGGAGTCGGAGGCCGAGCCCAACTCAGATCCTTCAGTTAAACCATCAGGTCATTCTCCTGCCACGCAGACCCTCCCCTCCGCAACAGGATCCATACCAGACAAAAGCTCCTCCCCTACATATATGGACAAAAACAAGGACAGTACTGGTGTTACTGTGACCTAACTAATGCGCTACACCCTGTCAGACATTTTGCAAGGCCGCTGTGTGGGCTTATGACATCAAATGTGAGGCACACTTCATACTTGAAGGCCTGCACCTCTGTGACAAATCACTTTGATTTCCCATCCCTGTCTGTTCGTCTACTTGGTGACTGGACATTTGAGATCATCCTTCATTCGCAGTTTCAACAGCTCTGTGTTCAGGTGGATTCACCTTGTGACTATAGTCTGTCTTGAAAAATAAAATGTGAGTATATATTCCCATACCTATCCTAAGTTCCATGTTATAGCTCTGTTACCAGTTTGTTTCAGATCTGAGGAATATTGTATCAAGCCATCAAATATTTGCAACATAACATCTTCCATGCTGCTCTGAACTACTTCAATTTTGTTACTCGTTCTCCATGTAAAACAAAAATGTTGAAAGAGCCAGCAGTTGAGTGTTTTCAATTTGTGTGGTGCCATCAAAGGCGTTTTGAGTAATGTAAGTGTAAATTTGATCTTTCTGTCTTCAACCATGTCTACTTCATGTTAACATTTTTGGCTCATACCTGTTTTATATTATAGCTCCACATTGTATACATAAAATAATGATCTGTGATTTATAAAAAAAAAAAAAAATTAAAACTGTACAAAGCTTTTTGTAAGAAGATACATGAACAATATTTATAGTGTTATATGATGTTTTTATAGTACGTTTGATGAAATCACATTTCTATGTGTCTGAAAAGTTATTTGAAAATCAATTCCTTCATATGAATGTCACCGCTAAGCAAAGTCTACTCAACTGGTTATTCAAAAATGATGTAAAACCCAGTCAGACTATTATAAACGGGGGAAATGGAAACTGCAACCGACTGTATATTATTTCCTGTGAGCATGTCTGTTTTAATTTTGTGTCACGTCCTCGTTTACATATTGTACATAACAGTAAATGAATTGGTGAAGAAAAAAATAAAACTGGTCTTATCACTTTGGCGCTTATCGGTTTACTCTTGTGTGGGATGAAACTTGGGGTTGTTCAGCATCAGTAGTGAATAAATAACTTTTTCATATGGAAAGAAAAACAATATCAAACTTCTCTGTATGGTAGTGAAACGACTACGGATCACAGATCAGCTTTAACGTAGATGGTCGAAACCAATCTAGACCGGTCCAGACCGCCTACCACTGATCAGTCAACGTCTGCACAGGAAGCCACGCAGTATCCCGTCCAAGTGTTACCGCGAGATTATGTACGTAGCTATTTACAGAAAATGGAAGGTGATGCTAGCTAGCACAGCGAATCCATTCGTTACTGGAAAGTTAACGTTAGTGTCGAAGGTATGATTTCGATTTTCTAAACGAGGTCTGTGTAGAACAGTGTAATATTATCGATGAAATGCAGGCAGTCGGTATTATTCAAGACAGTTGACAGTGTATTACATGCAGTACTCGTTAGCAGCTAATTTAGCTGCAGAGAACAATGTCGTACGCGCAAGACTCCTCTAACGTTACCCGATGCAATAATGTTCAAGGCGTTACCTAGCAAGGCTCTCCCATTGCTACTTTACTCGCTTCAAGATGTCTGGCAGTAACGTTTACAAGACCTGGTGGTTAGTTATTGTTTTGCTACCGAGTGTTTGCTAATTTTAGCACGCAGAGACATTTGGTAACAATAACCTAGCTCGCAACATAAACCCATATTCTCAATCCTCCTCCAGATGTGTTGCTGTAAAGTGCAGCAAATCTGCTTTATGCCAGGTCAATTTTGTGATGTGTAGGCCAGACCTAGGTGTGAAGGCCTGGACTCAACTGCTGACTGGATAATGTCAACATTGTCAAGACTTAATGTAAACCACGTTTCTGAGCAGTGGACTTGGGCCGATTCCCGACACCCTTGGCCAAATCAAGCACAACATCGGCAACATACTCTAACGTGGTTTCAGCTCATCAACTTCATCATGCATCATTCATACACATGCATATATATCCATAGATATCTAAAGACAACACGTATGAACTTGGGCGTCTTCAGGGATGGCCTAACGTTATCGCTCCCCGTCACCTCAGACCAGTCAGTCATGTTGCTAGCCTTACACAGCTTTAACTAGCCAATGGAAAGATTAGAAAACAAAAGCAGATGTTGGCAATAGTTAGGATGTGGAAGAGGCAGGGAAATACGATATCAGAAAAATGGCTTATAACCAACATTGAGTCGCATAGTGAGGACTATTGATTATAAGGTCATTTTATGATATTCCTAACTTAATTTCCTGTTTGTACATACGAACAATGGTCATTTATTGAAGAATGTATTACTTTTATGGTCAGTATTTTATTGAAATTGAGCAGAATACACGTACAGCTTCACTTGTCTGCAAGTGAGTTCACATACAGTAAAGCACCAATATTACTTGCCTTGATAATCGCTAATGTTAGTTACCACCAGCTTTCTGGACTTTGATCCTGACCGGCATTACTGACAGTTGTAAACATATTATTTCGGGAAATATTTCAGAACTTTTTGCAACTATTTTCAAAATTGAAGTGATTGACATGACTGCTATTGTCCAGAGCAGCAAATATTTGTGGTTGACTTGAAATCCTGAACTTATATGGCAGTATGTGTGCTAAAAAGTGGAATTATTTTTTAAATGAAACATCTTTGTTATATTTTCCCTCCATAATTGAACCCTGGTATACACAGACAAGTGAAATGAGAGTTTGCCAGTTCTGAAAACTAGGCTTTGGCAGACATCTTCTTGCAGCTTAGAGAGGTACCTATTTTATGAAGCCCTCACACAATTTGCCCATTAAGTAACATTCCTTTTAGCTTTTATGCAAATAACATTTTCTCTGTTTGGACAGCTCATCTACCATTGATGTCAGTATGGACACAGTGGAAAACAACAGTGTCACAGGTGATTGTAATTCAGGTAAAACAAATTCTCCCTTCTACAAGTCACTTAATTGGTCAGACAGTCGCTATAGATGAAGGTGAAACAGATTTCTGTTCTCTTTTGTTAATCCTTTGGCTTTCACTCTCTTTCTGTAGAGGAACAACAGCAGCAGAGCCTGTTGGAAGGGGCAGATAGAAGTGCTAGGCCGTCCCTCTCAGAGTTTAAAAAGTCCTGGGGCTTCAGGCGAACAACCATTGCCAGAAGAGAGTTCATGGATGAGATTATAGACTTAAACCCCAGTCCTCCACCTGTACGGAGGGGCAGAAGTCGGCGAGCCAAGCAGACACCCCAGACCACTCCAGACACCCACACCCAAAGAGCTAGTCGTGCAAGTAGGAGTGTTATAGATGACTTGGAATGGTCTGCTCCATCCTCACCAGTGTCAGTGGACACAGAGCCAGCTTCAGAGGCCTGCGCAGGAGGGAGCCTCGACCCCAGTTTATGGCAGGATTTTGGGTCTGCCTTTCACACTGCCTTCTCACTGCTTGGTGGGAAGGAGGGCATGTCCATGGAAATGTCCAATGTAGTGGCAGATCCTAACAATTTGGAAGCCACTGATGGCATAGAAGCCCCTGCTTCAGAGGCTGCGGATGGGGCTGAGGTTCCTGATAATATGGAAGCTACTGATGACATAGAGACCCTGGAGCCTGTTGCTCCTGATGATGTTGATGCAAGGGAAAGTGATGATGTAGTGCTGATCTCTAGTCAAGAAGAAGACAGTGAGGAAATGACTCTGATACAGCTTAAGCAGCAGCTGACATCTAAAGGCAGGCAGGGAGAGACCAGAGCAAAGGGGGTAAGAGGTGGAAGAGGAAAGGTGAGGGGAAGGGGCAGAGGTAGAGGTAGAGGAAGGGGAAGAGGCAGAGGAAGGGGACGAGGGCGGGGCAGGGCAACAGAGCTTGAATCTAGTACTGCAGATGATGAAGAAGATGATGACGAGGTGATGCTTGTTAATCAAGCAGAACAGCAACAGTTGCAGGAAGAGGAAAAAGAAAGCAGTCCAGCGGGAGCTGAAGTAATAGAGTTGTCTCAGAGTCCTGCACAGCAATCAAGCTCTGACTGTATAGTCATAGACACTGACTTAGACCAGATTCCTGATGGAACACCAGGCCAGTATGATGATGCACCAGACGAGGACGAGAATAAGAAGGAGGAGGAGGAGGAGGCTAAGAATGTAGAACAATACTCAAGCATATCGGACAGTGAAGGTTATGACCCCAATGCACTGTACTGCATCTGTCGACAGAAACACAGTAAAAGGTATGTGCTCATTTCTGTCCCGAGCCGCCCATTCAGTGTTTTGCATACCTAACCATCTGTTAGTTTTACTTCCTGGCCACGATTGCGTACTACTATTCATCCTCTCTCACATTTTTCACTTCTAGGTTCATGATCTGCTGTGACTGTTGCCAGGAGTGGTTCCATGGTGACTGTGTTGGCATCAGTGAGACGCGGGGTCGTAAAATGGAGAGGAAAGGACAAGAGTACATCTGTCCCCTCTGCACCACCAAGAAACTGAGCCAGCTCCAGTCGGTGTCCCACTCTCAGCCAGAGCCTCATCTTAGCCTCACTGAATGTCTGACGCTAAGCCCTTCTGATGAAAACGAGGAAGAGGCCAAAAAGCCGCAGGCCCTCAAGGTAAGAATCTGATGTGGATTATCAGAGATCCCCAGATGGCTCCCTGCCCTGTTAAAAAACAGCTATTTGTGACATACCTTGCATTTCTGGGTCCATTTTGTCGTGGTATATTTTTCTTCCCATGGATAATTGGCTAAATGCAGATAATGAAATGTCACAGGAAAAAATTCAACTATCTAAAACATCACGTTTTGGTGTCAGCCCCTCAGACACTAAGAGTTTTGCACAGACATTAAACAGTCATATAGGGAGAAATAGGGGAGGAAGAGATACCAATAGTGCCTAAATAGCCCTCAATGCAATGCAGCCACAAGATATGTTGCATTTTCAGTAAGGGCTGTGACTCGCTTTTTCTCCACTGGAAAAAACTGTCGCAATCACATGCACATTCTCTGGGAGTTGTCGAAAAGGCATTCTAGGAAATCTAGGGAAGCACAAGTAGACAAGGCAGGTTGAGGGAAATTGGGTGCAATGAAAAGGTAAATTATAGCACTTCATCACAAAATAACTCCTGGAATGCCTTGAACATCACAGGTGGATGATATTTAATAGTGTAGAAATATCGAGTATGGAGTATTGTGGGGGGTTTGTTTTTTTTGTGGAATGGCTGAGTCATAGGCCGCAGGCCTGTGTGACAACAAATAAGTGTTAATATGTGTATTATATTGTTGTCGTTATGTAATATGTTAGTATAGTTATATAGTATAGTAGTTGTTTTACTACTCAGACACGTGCTATTGTCTGACTTGCATGGTGGAAGTCAGGCCTTGTAGTCTAAGATGAGAACCTGGTTTCGTTTCAGGAGGCTGTGGTGGTGGTGGAGGAGGAGGAGGAGGAACCCAAGATGGAGCCGGAGGCTGAGATGAAGACAGACAGCTCCCTTCCCCTGTGTATCGGCCCTGGGTGCTCCAAACATGCCCTACCAGACTCTGTTTACTGTGGCACTGACTGCATCCTTCAGCATGCAGCCCTTACCATGAAGTCACTCTCTGGAGCCAAGGTGCCCAAGTCCAGAGGACGGCTACCAAAGAAAGCTGCCACTGCAAACGTAAGCAATTGGAATGAATGAAAGGAAGATTGAAGAATTAAGTTATATCTCCAAACATTTTAATGTTTATAGATAGATGTAAGATCTGCATTGCAAATGTCTTTTTCCTTGTGTTCCTTTTTATAATTTAAGATCACAAATTAGCCTTATTGTTGACCTGTGCGAATATTTTGACCACAGGGTCAGAGGTTGAGTAAGGTGTCTCAGAGGTCAGCAGGACGACCTGAGGAAGAAGGTGAAGAGGAGGAGGAAGGCGATGGAAGGCAGAAGGAGGCTGCGTCTCCCTTAGCCTGCGACCCCAGTCTCACTGATGTTCAGGCCACTTCCATACCATCATCTCAGTTTTGCACAGCGTGTATGTACCATTCACTGCACATACACTTCACATAACAATCTGAACATCATGAACACATCACCTCTGTCAGGGTTAGCCATTCCTTCCTCTTCAAATCACCACACCACACACAAACACACATACACTCTCTGAGGGAGGACTGATTAGTAGCGGGGGTCAGCAATGGGTAAGTATGTTCACTTTTTATAGTTCCTTTATTGAATATACATTGCCAAACATGTTGAGCCGATACAATCTTGACCTGTCAGGATTCCAGTATTGACACTCAATTTTGCCCGTCACACATACTGCAAAATACTAATGCAACTCAGCAATGCACAGCAACTATGTGCGGGGTAGTACTGGATAGGCAGGCAGATTTATTGGGTTTGGTACAAATGTGTTGCAACGCTGTTCCTATGTTGAGTTTGTCTGAGTTTGTCACAACTCAAAGGTTCTCACTGAAACACACATACTGCAGAACATGAACACGCAGTTGGATGAAGCTCTCTAGCTGGAAAAGGGAAAGGCCTAACACATTCAAGCTTTGGCAACCGTCTTAATCTTGGGAGTATACCCCGTGCTGTGAACTAGGCTGGTGGACTTGGAGAATGTGTAGAATACTTCTAGAGAGTCTTACCATCAAGTGCAAGGCTTGGGGTCTGTTTTCCATCTCAACACTTCCCTGCAAATGTAGTCACAGCTACGTTTTGTTGATTGCAGCAGCTTGCAGTGCAGCTTGTGCATATATTTTCACACATTCAATCCTAAATCAACAGCAGTCGGTGTTAGAAATCCGCCTCTCTGTGGTGCTGCCCATCCATTGAGTCACTTTGAACTACATTTCATACACATTCTATATTTAGTTAATTCTCCCCAGACAGCTTTAAGTTACATTGAAAGAAATTGCTTAATAGACTGTTCAAACAAATTAAACTCCCTAACCCCTTCTGTAGTCCACAGTACTATTTTGGTAGTATAATGCATCACAACAACGCAGCATTTTTAATTATAAATTTTAGTATAATCAAGCAATGTAGTATTTGTTCCTCAACATTTATGGAAAGAATGTTAAAGGGTCTGTAGGGATGAAGATGAAGAATATTGACTTGTTGAGTTCTTCATCCTCAAGTCAAGCACAGCCTAATTAAGATGTGATTGACCTGCTCCACCACCTTATTTTCAGAAAAGAAAGATCCCTTCATAAAACCACAAGGAAGAATATAATTTTAACCTGTCTGAACAACTGATGACGGCAAGACATGTTTGTTCAGTGTGTAGTGAAGTAGTGGGTTGCGTCTGTCAGTCAAACATTTTCAAACACAAAATTGTTAGTCATGCGTAGGAGAGGTAGGGCAGCAGCAACTGAGGAAATTAAATAGTAGGACATTATAATGCTACCACAACGCTCAGGACTTCTTGCTGATTGGCATCTCACTGTGACTCCCACACCCAAACTTTCACAACCGTTCAGAAATGACTGAATACTTCATGTTGTGAAGGCTGCTTGAAGATGTGGCAGTGCCACAAAGCTGACAAGGCATGGACATCACTTCTCCAGACATTGTGGTTTCCTCAAACTCACTCAACTTCTCAAAAAAGTACTGCAGTGTTCAAGCACCAGATCCTAAGGGTGCAAGGGTTTTGCAAATGCAGGGTTCATTTTGAAACTGTTTCTTCCCACACACAACAGCAAAATCATTAGTCGTCTTGATACAATTGTTAGTCAACTGCTTGCTCACCATCAGTAAGATGCATTTTTTTTAATTTTGTTGGCAATTTCATAGAAAATTCAGTATATAAATTGACAATTGTTACACATATTCACACATCATACTACATTCCTCCATTCATATTTTTAAAGTTTTGCTTTTTCCTTGCCCCTGTGTGGTGTTCAAACATTTTTCTTTGTGACACTTACAATGTCTTACCCATCCACACTCGCACACAGCCACAGTCTTGGACCAGCGATTACGCAGGCACACCAATATTAGTTGGGGATAGGAACCTGAAGGGTCATGAATGACCTGGCAGCTGGTATGGAGCAGGAATGGACTTCTTGCTGCTGCACAGAGGGACTGGAGGATTCACCAGTGCAGATGCTAGAATGAGGTTCTACCTGGAGTCTACCGAACGGTGAATGGGAGATTCATTGTTGCATTTCCATGAAGAGGACTTTCAAGTAGCAGCTTGCCAATGATAGTAACATACTCCGTTTTCTCATACCTATTGAGGAATGGTCATCTTACTGCAAATGAAGAAAGCAGTCATCACTCACAGTTGACCATACATGAATACACACTGTACAGATTTAGTTTGCTGATCTTTGTTAGGGGATTGGGGTCCTCGCAACAATTAAGCACTGATATAGTATTTTCATAGTTCCTATTGGAGTATAGCTGGTGGCATTTGGATGCATTAGAAAATTCTGCACTTATTCTTATAGCTAAACAATATGAGTACACCTATGTTACTGAGGTTTGGACAAGCAAGCAACAAGCAGCATTTCT
>OOFE01010938.1:49023-62516 GCA_900323365.1 Monocentris japonica
CACACACACACACACACACACACACACACACACACACACACACACACACACACACACACACACAAGACTTACACCACACTGTCAATGCACCTACACTTACCCCAGAACATCTCACCCCGTAATGTCCATCCTCATCATCAACAACACTAGGCTAATGGGAAAGCTGACACTGCCGGCTGCTCCTACCAGCTGTTTCTGACGCAGCCTTTATCACCTGACATTACTCCTGACCGCAAATCCCTAAACCCTTGAATAAACTTTATGGATGAGGCTACATATCAATACCAGCTGACTTCTACGGAACATACCCTGGTTTTCCAGCCTTGTCGTTTTTTTTGGGCTGCTAGCTCAGTGAATCTAAACTTCTTCCTTTCATATACCTCATCTACCGTGTTTTGCCATGCTCCACAACAAAACCAGAGCTTTTAGTGTTGGACCACAATGCCAGGTCTGGTCTAAGGCTACTGCTGATTAGTGTATCTCTGGCGGGACTATCTGACATTGATTATTTCAACATGTAAAACTAAATACATCAAGATAATGTCGGTATTGTAAAAAGCATGTCTAAAAGGCTTTCAGTGTCTTATTAATATTTTGAGACCTTTTAATAGCCAAAAATAAATTCTAGCTGACAAGTTTAGCTCATCAATGCTTAATTGAGCAACTATATGTAATCAAAAGAGGTCACTACATATTTGGCTCATGTACAAACTTTTGGCTCTGTAAGTGTTGTAGGATCAAACCCCTATCTAATTACGGTTTTATTTGCTATTGAATTCAGCTAATACTACGACGTTTAATTCTTGTATCTTTACCCAGACACTTTTTTTCAATTATTATTAATTATTAATTTACACCTAAATCATTCATTTACACCTAAATTACATTACTTCAGTCATGTTATCAATTATGAAATGGAATGCAATCCCTTATTGTGAGCAAAATGATTGTGGGCACTGGCTATGGTCTCATCTCCCTCTTTTCTCATCCACTATCTTGTGGACATCTTAAATTTTAACACCAGACAAGATTCAGTATTCAGTAATTTATTGCCATATCAACTAAGATCACTCGAATTTGTCTCAGTGTGCTCAGGTTAGACATAAGATAGGTCATCAGGTACACATATACAGTACATATACCTCCATATAATACCCATTACCAGTGAATGCAAGAAATACATACTTCATTCAGGCAAGGCCTTTTGATCTAGAATCACAAAGTTTTAAAATACATTGCTAAATAAGTAAAATCAATACAAATAAAGTGATAGTGATTTGCACAGCCCAGACCCACTGAGTTCAATACCCATACTACCTCAGAAATGGTGCTGTGATGAAACCGAGAAGTTCTGGTCTTGACAGCTCTAAGCCTTCTTCCGGAGGGACAGAGTGAAATATGAACTGTCTGGGTGAGAACAGCCGGTGAAACAACTTTAGAGCGTTGTGTTGCATACAGAGGAGACCGAGGGGAGGTTAGCCAATAACATCTGCTGCTGTACATACAATCCTTTACAACTGCCTCTGGACCAGAGCAGATGTATTGCCTTACCAAACAATGAAGGAAAAGGTGACAACATTTTCAATCACAGCTCTGGAAAAGTGTATCTTAGCTTCCTGATTAACACCAATTTTTTTTCAACTGTCAAAGGAAATACTGTCTCTGGTGAGCTTTTTGGTGTTTGGCTGCTATCTGGCTATGGGAGAAACTAGTAAATACTACTGGAAATTCTGCATGATATGGAGGATTGGTCCAGGACCTGAATGGCGTTATCCATAGGGTTGTCATATTTTAGAAACATTACCCATTAGAAACACATTCTTACATGGAAGTTCCTTCTCTTCCACACTGTCTTGGTCTCTCCGCCTTTCCTGGTGTGGCTCTCTTGTCTGTGACGCAATTTATCTCTTAGGATTTTGTTGTAATTGTTGGTGGGTCACACAAGTTATACATACTCATACATATTTAAGAAAGACCATCAATATTTCTTTGTGGTATCCTTTTGTTATACACAACATTAAAGCTGCAGTCCATAATTTGTGATATTGAAGTTGAACCTATTGATCCCACTTTTCCCTCTTATGTTTACAAACACAACAAACCCTTTATAGACATAGCCAGTTCCAGCTTAGAGCGCACTGCTTCCATCCTCTCAGAATTCCAGAAGGTACAGAAAATACACTATTGCACTATGTAGTAGATTTTGAGGAGGTTGTTGTTATGGGTGTCTTTTTTAATTCAAGTTAAACATTTCTTCTAAATAAATTTAAAAAATGCTTGAGAAACATTGCTGCCATCCAAAACATTAACTTTAGGTGTAATGTATGTCTCTTAGAAAGAACCCTTAGCTCTTGTTGGCTAATTTCCACATAGAAGTCAATGAGCACATCTGCACAGAGGAACTCACTGAAAAGTAAACCATGTGTAAATGTGTAACCTTACACTCTGCAGTGATATGGTCACAGTTATTTTTTCATACAAGAACTTTGCACAAAAACCCATTTCATTAATTAAGAAGTAATTAGTGAATGAAACAAAAGAATGCTGTTTAAAAATATTCTCTTGTGGAAATCCTTTTCAAATGAATTAGCTTAAGGCCTTGGATGCCAAAAATGTAATCCAGGTTCTTTTTCACTTCTTTATCTGAGCATTTTTGCATTGAAATGTTGAGAATCAAAATAATGAAGCTTTGAAGACTTCTTTTTTTTTTAAATTGTAAATGATCCACACAATTTAATCCACACAATTTAAAGGAGGGTCAATAATGTTGACCAAATCTGTACTTGATTTGGTCAACTTGTACTTGTACTTGAACTGAAAAAAATAAAAATATCATATTTATAGAATTAAAGGCTCCAAACACATGAGACATTTTCCTCACACCTGATGTGAAGCCTTGGAGTCCTCAAAGTATACCAAAGAATCTTTTGTCCTTGACATTTCTAGTGGCCCAGGGCAGAAGAAGAGAATAGGGACAGAATCATTTTTGAGAATTTCACTAACCCCTGTGTTCAGTATAATGAAGTGAGTGTGATGTAAATTGTCTCAAATGAAAGATGATGAGTTCATCTATGTGCTTCGCAATTATTTATGTAAACAATTTGGGCACATCCCATGTTTCTAGTTCAAAAGTGACTTATTTTATATTTTTGTCTGACATCTATCAGTCCTCATGCCTCTAGCTCCATCTATTCATTTTAGAATAGTACGTTTACGTTCAATCAAGTACGTGTATGTGGAAAATGTTTTTGGATTATTGATTGCAGATTTAATCAAGAAGTCATTTTGATTAATATATTTTATTTTTTATTTTTTTGTTTAACTTACTAGTGATGTACACAGTCTGTGCCATATTATGTTGATTCCAATCATAGTTAATAGATACTAGTATTACTCAATATTTACAAAATACCTTGCTGTTCTGTTTTTTAACAGCCGATAAGGACAGTAAACAGATAGAGGCTGACAGTGAGGCTGTAGCTCCTCTAAACCAGCCTCCAGTGGACCCTTCTACAGGTGTTTCTCCCTCTTCTGGGCCTGTCACTGAGCCGTCCCCACCTCAGGGTGACCCTCAGGGAAAAGCAAAGAAGTCATTAAATAGTGGTGGTGTCTCAAAGAAACAATCTCTGGACTCAACTCCCTCGACACCAGCCACCCCCACAAAATCTAGTCTGTCTCCAGCTCCAGAGGTCCCAAGCACCTCAGCCTCCAGACATCATGAAACAGGGGCCCTTAGGGTCACCAAGACCTCCTTTGTCATACCCAAGAAGCAGCTAGGACCTCGACCTCCACACAGCCATGTGGCAACCTCGCCTTCAGGCTTGCAGGCCTGCTCAGCCCCCACACTGCAGAATGAAACCCGGAATCTCCCAGTGTCCCCAGCGCCCATTGCTCCTTCCTCCAGACCCTCTCAGCCCAATAATCAGGTCAGGCAGAGCATCCAGCGTTCCCTCACCAGCATCCTGTTCAAAAGGTGAGAACCGTTTTATAGGATTACATTAAAGCCTCAATCTGGGATTGTTGACTATACAAAGTTTCATTATATTCACATACTGTACTCTCTTGATGATTTTGACTTGTAAATGGAAAATAAGCCCTTTGTACCTTTATTAACCTAGGAAGTGACATACAAGTGACGTAACATTGATGATGGTGGAGGCCAAAATAGTGAATGAGTACACATTACTTTAAAACACACATGAAATCAACTGGCATATGGTTTGATACCTTTGTAATAAATATACTTAAATCTACATAAGACAGGAACACAATATGAGGTACACCATAAATTCATTACCAAGCATTTCTAAGCGCTTGTATTACATTGTATAATTCATGACAGAGCAAAATGGACAAATATATTACCCACATAAGTCTATAGCATTTTCAGGATACTTTTACTGATGTGTCAATATTACTTTCAATAACAGCAATAATTTATATGAGCATATATAATATATATGAGCAATAATTGGTCATTTTGGGTTGTGTGAAATATTGTACATTGAAGTATGCACATTTGAGTAAATTCTTAGTCCTTCAGAGGACCAGTGCCAGGACCATTTTTTTAATCAAAGTCCAGTAACATGTAATTGTTGATGCTTTTTTCTTTGCCAAGGTTGTGTGATTGTGAGGATTTGGAGATGTCTGAGAGTGAAGTTGGAAAGCTTGTCACAAACATTGAGATGGAGATGTTCGACATATTTCGCAACACAGACAGCAAATACATGAATAAGTACAGAACTATAATGTTCAACCTGAAAGATCCCAGAAACAAGGTTTGTCGGCACCTGACAAAAAATAATTTCCATGCTGTGATTTTCTTTGGTTTTCCCCTGCATTTGAATATTCACATCAATACTGGAGAAATTCTTGAAATTATTTTTTTAAAGGGGTAACTCAAATGTCTCCTCTTTAACAAACTTGACAATCCTATTATGGCTCATCTCCAGGGCTTGTTGTATCGGGTTGTACGTGGAGAGATCAGTCCCTTTAGACTCGCCAGGATGAGCCAGAAGGATATGCAGGCCACCAAGGCACCTGAACCAACCACAAAGGAAATAACTGAGGTATAGTGTAGCAATTGAAACCATAGCAAAGACAAAATCAGATATTGCGCTTCACCTTGTTATCAGTTCAAGGGTCAAGCAGTGTTTCTGTCAGATGTAATGGTCTTTTCTCCTTGCTTGTGTGTAATCTAGGTTAAGGACACAGCAGCTAAAGCGCCAAGTTTACTGCAGAAGCCTGAAGCAGTGAAGGTTGATTTGCCCAGTTTGAATCCCTCTAGGTCTGACAGAAACACGGTGTGTATCTCAATGGATGAATATGTAATTATTTTCTGGTCATAATGTTGTCTGTGCTGCTCCGGATTTTTCTGTCAGTACTACAAGCATGGCATACTGGCGCAGTGTTCGTGAATTGCCATGGATGTTCTGATATATTTTTCATCAATTGCATCGATGCTGAATTAATTAAGTCTTGGTTGTTTGTGTCTGTTGCTTGCTAGGAACAGAAGAGAAGTCTTCCTCCTGCCTTTAAGATCAGACCAAACCAGCCAAGTCAGAGCAGCTCTGTACCAGATATTCTCAGCTGTATGCTAAAGGACACAACATCGGAGCACAAAACTCACCTCTTTGACCTGAAATGCAAGATATGCACAGGTAAATAAAGAGTGAATCCTTATGACAGTAGTTGCACAATATCTAGCGAACATTATTATCACTCATTCTTATTGTTATTTTCAGTTGTTGAAAATAGATTTGCTTTTCTACCCCTAGGTCAGATGCCAGCTGAGGAGGAGGAGGAACCGACACAGAAGAAACCCAAGGTTTCTGAATCAAGAGATAAGCGTGAATATGGGCAGTCCTGCTATTCTAGCTCTGCAGAACGCTCATGGCGAGGCTCTGCAGGAGATGACTCCCCTCTGCGGGCACCCCCTGACTCACCTGACATGGATTCTCCAACATTTCCCGTAATGGAACCCTCATCCCGCTTCATCATTGATTCTCCAGCCATGTCCATTATGGAATCTCCTGCGTCCCCTGTAATGGATTCTCCAGCCTCCCCTATCTTAGAGTCTCCTGCTTCTCCTGTCATGGAGTCCCCTGCGTCTCCGACTCAAGATACCCCTAAAGCTAAGACACCCATTAGAGCATATACACCAGTTGTGATTCCAGCTGTCTCCACAGTAACCATCACAAGGCGTGATCCCCGCACTGCTGCAAGCAGGTCCGCTGCTTTATCTAGTGGCATCTCTGGACCTAGTAATACAGCCCAGAACCAACCAGTCCCTTACGCGCCTCTCAAAGAGACTAGCTCTACCCTGCCCTTGTCACCACCCTCTTCACTGCTACCAACGTCAACATTACCTAAATCCATCTTAATGAAGCCATCCTCTTCAGCAAATCCCAGACTCTACAGTGCATCTTCAAGGTATATAAAAACAACAGTGGAAGTATAAAGACCATAAGAAAATGGTCAGATTAGATTATATTACATTACATTAGATTTATTTAGTGGTATTACATTTAAAAGATGTTCTCTGTAATTGTTATTTATATAGAAATGTTACAGTGCAATTCATCATATGTGTGGATGTGACCGTTAATGCGCTTTTGTAATTTGTATTTCAGGCCCATGAGCTCTCATCCCCCAGCTGGTGGTGAGACTGTCCAGTTCCTGGCCAAGCAAGACATATTGTGGAAAGGCTTCCTAAACATGCTCAATGTAGCCAAGTTTGTCACCAAGGGATATCTGGTGTCAGGACCTGCTGAAAATCTTAAAGCGGTATTGCATTGAACAATGATAGCATTTTTCACACAGTGCTATCAAAAGAGTATCACTAATTATGGTTGGACCTAAACTGGTAAAGGCTTAATTAACTTTTTCTTGTGCTTAGGATCTGCCTGATACCATACAGATTGGAGGACGAATCATGCCTCAAACAGTGTGGGACTATGTTGCAAGACTGAAGACCTCTGTTACAAAGGCAAGCAATATATTTTGCCATAATGCTGCGCTTACAGTATTATTAAAAATATACTAAGATTCTAAGTATGGTTATACCAAATATTTTGTTTCATAGGAGTTGTGTGTGATCCGGTTTCACCCTGCAACAGAAGAGGAAGAGGTGGCCTATGTCTCTCTGTTTTCCTACTTCAGCAGCAGAGGGCGTTTTGGTGTGGTAGCCAATAGCAGCCGCAATATCAAGGACATATACCTTGTTCCACTCAGCGCAAAGGAAGCCATCCCATCCAAATTACAACCTCTTGAAGGACCAGGTATGAAAAATCTTTGATTTCTGCTTACATTTACCAATACACAATATCTGATGTAACAATCTATTTGACTAGGGTGAGCACCTTTGTAAAAACCTGGTTTAAATAGTGGAGGAAAGAGTTGTGGTTTTGTCATTGGATTTGTCAAGGGGGCACCTCCCATTACAAATATTTTGCTGAACTAGGACCATGGCACTTCCAGAAGGCTCAACAGTAATTGCTGCTTCAAGGACAAGTCTTGAACAAGTAACTGTACCTGCCAGCAGCCAGTCACCATCAGTTATATTGACATGCTAAGCTTTTTATGTAGGTTTAGATGAGCAGCCTGTCATTGCAAACTTGTTGTTTTGTTTACATGTTTAACCTTTATTTAATGGAACAAGGTAATTTAGAGTACATTCTTATTCATAATGAAAAAATGGCAACACAACAGACACAGAAACCAGGCTGAGCCTTTCTTCAGTATATTTAATATAGATAAGTTCTAATGATTTATTTATCTTATCTATATGTCATAGGGCTTGAGAAGAACCGGCCCAATCTCCTTCTTGGACTGGCAATTGTCCAGAAACCAAAACGTCCAGGAAGCGTGCAACAAGAAGTTGAAGAGAAGCGACCCAAGGTTCATATGTCCAAAGACCCCATGTGGATCCCGAAACCCCCGGTCCTCTATGGTTCTGACAAACTGGAGGTATTCCAACCCTATGATCCAGAGACCCCTATGAGTACCACCCCTCCTGGTTCCCCTCCTTCCACTGAATCACCATCAGACTCATCTTCCTCTGGCTCAGTTACCATACCATCTCTATTGACATCCAGTAGAGCGACCCCTCTTGTTTCTACCTCAGCCCCTGTTCTTGCAACTCAATCCACCTTGAATACCCTCTCAGACAACAATCCCACCACCACATCCAATGATAAAACTCCCCTTCAGACAATCTTGAAGACTTTGTTTGGGAATAAGCCAACCGATGCTACTATCCCCACTGAGGGAAATATTACAACAACCACAGTAGGTGCTACGAAGTTCCCAGCGCCCCCTCAAGTGCCTGGCCCAATGGCGGATCCAATAGTCCAACAGTATGGACAGAAATCCAAAGTCAAAGAGATAGAGGAGGAGGAAGATGAATATGACCGACCGTATGACCCAGAGGAGGAGTATGATCCAGCCATGGGATATGGAATGGTTGCTCCACATAGCTTGGAGAAAATTAAGGCAGAACTCCCTGCACCATCAACTTTTGGGGAAGATGATGTGGCCTATGATCCTGAGGACGAAACTATCTTTGAGGATATGCAAAGTGATATTGGTGTGACAAAGGCCCCTGCTCCACCCCAAACTTCAGCTCCCACACCAAGCCCAGTCCCAATTTCCACCCAGGTCCTAACACCAGTTACAACTTCAACCCCATCTGAAGCTTCCAACCCAGCCCCAGTCCTGCAGAACCTCCCTACAGGCACTGTGGTTGTCTCAGCTGCAACATTGACTGAACAACAGCGGATGCTTGAGGAACTTAATAAGCAGATTGAAGAGCAAAAACGTCAGTTGAAGGAGCAGGAAGAGGCACTGCGTCAACAGAGAGAGGCAGTGGGCATGTTCATGGCTCACTTTTCTGTTTCTGATTCATTGATGTCTCCCCCATCAAAATCTCTGCCTCTCAGTCAGCTCACATCTCTGCAGAGTGACATAATGCAGTCAGAGCCAAAGCCTTCAGAATCAACAGACAAGACCAACGACCTTACACAGGCTTTGAACAATCAAAGTGTGGATTTGCAAACTGTCAAGACAGAAGACACAACTACCAACCCTGAATTAAAAAATGATGTGTCCACTGTTACCGAACAAAATGAAACACAGGAAAATGTTCAGGAAAGTGACAAATATTCCTCAGCTGGAGAGATTGAAGACTCTGATGTAGCTTATGATCCAGAAGATGAATCACTCTTTAATGAAATGCAAGAGGATGTATTTCAAGGGGGCAGTGTGAAGACTCGGGACTCATCTTTGTCAAGAGCAGGGCATGGTGCCTCCCGTAAGGATACTCCTCCAAATTCATACCATGGCAGAAGGCGCAGGCAGTCACCAAAGAGGCGGAGTCGTAGAGACCACCATGGAAGTCCCTCAAAAAGGTCCCAGCGGCGCTCCCCTTCGCATCCCAGGAGGCGAAAAGAAAAGGATAGGCACAGAAGAAGTGAAAGGGACAGGTCAAGGCATAGAGCTCGGGACCAATCTGAAAGGCAGGGTCGCCATCGCAGAGACCATGCCTCACGCCGGCATTCTCGTGGACGTCGATCCCCATCATCCCCCAGGAAAAAAGATGCTGTCTCCTTTTCAGCAAGACAGCAAAGGGAACCTTCTCCTCAAGTCCTTGAAGAATCAAAACATCCAAGTGTTCTGAGTAATACATCATTAAGCCCTGCTCTTGGACCAAATGTAGAGCATAATACATCATCGTACACCCCTATTACTATTAAAAATGACCCTGATGGACCTCAGTTAAAATGTAATTGTGTTGAGTTTGCAACTCCACAGCAAAAGAGCCTTGACAAAGAGTGTTCTCTTGTGACACATGATCTTCTCCCAAACATGAAGCTTGAGAATAAAGAACAACCAAAATCCCCAGAACCTCAAAAACATTCAGTCAGTGACCACCAGGACACAGCCAGTGGCCCTACTCAGCAGGTGGATAGGCCCTCTCAACAGGAATTATTGCTTATAAACAAAATTGAAAGTACAGTTCCTCTAAGAGAAATTGATCCACCCATTCGAGATTCTCCTCAGAGCCCTGATCCAGAGCCGCAGTTTGTGAAGCCCAGCAGCATAGAAAAGAGTCACTCAGTCAAGGTAGAGGATGCCAGAGATCCTGGGCCAGATATCAGTGGCTCAACGCCATTTGTGGGTGGTGAAATTAATTGTCTGTCTATTGGAGGTCAGGCAACAAGGGCTGATATGAAATGGCCTGGCATTGGAGGTCCAATACCAAATGTGAGATGTCCAGATATTAGAGCTCCAGATTTAAGAGGCCGAGGTTTCAGAGGCCGAGGTATGAGAGGGGCAGACAAACAAATGGAAAGGAGAGGTCCAGGCTTAAGACATCCAGAAATATTGGGCCATGGTATAAGACATTCAAGTCCAGGTACAGGCTCAGATAGTATGGGTTTAGTACCAGATGTAGGAGGCCAGAGCCCAGAGATGAGAGAACCCAAAGTCAGGAGTCCTGGACCAGAAATTAAAGCCCCTGGGATGCAAAGTCACAGCCCAGATAGGAGAGGCTCAGAGCAAGAGATAAGCAGCCAAGGTATGAGGGGGCCAGGAACAAATGTCAGAGGTCCTTGGATGAGGGGCCTAGGTCCAGATATGAGTTATCCAGAGATGAGGAGTCCAGGACCTGACATGACAGGCCCAGGAATTAGGGGTCCAGGAGCAGATATGAGAGGGCCAGGAATTAGGGCTCCAGGACTAGATTTGAGAGGGTCTGGAATTAGGGGCCCTGGACCAGATATGAGAGGGCCAGGAAGTAGATGTACAGGACCAGATATGAGAGGCCCAGGCATGCAAGGCATAAGCCCAGATAGTTGGGGTCCTGGATCAGATATGAGAGACCTAGTGATGAGGGGTCAAGGGCCACATGTGGGCATGCAAGTTGTAAACCCAGAAATAAAGGGCCTAGGTATGAGACGCCAGGAACCAGAGATGAGAGGACAAAGACATACACCAGCTGTTACAAATTCACATATGAGAGGATCTGACCTACAGAATGAGAGGAGAGGTCCAGCCATAAATAATCCAGAGGTACAGGGCCCAACCAACAGAGATTCCAGTCCAGTCATGAAGGGCCCTTGGTCAGATAATACAGGACCTAACCTGAGGGGCCCAGCCATGAAGCACCCTGGAGCAGATATGAGTCATCCAAGTCCAGATATGAGAGGGCCAGCTGTGATGGGTGAGAGGAGAAGCCTAGATGTTAGTTGTCCACAGCCAAATCTAATGGGCTTAAGGCCAGACATGCAGAGACTGGAGACAGTAACCCCACATCGAGGGCCAGGTATTATGGATATAGGGAGAGGTCCATCTTTGAGGGGTCCACAGACAGAGGCTCTGAATCCAGACTGGACAAATCTGATGGATTGTGGGCCAGATATGATGGGTGAAAGATGGTCTGGTGTGAGTGACCCAGGTCAAGAAATGAGAGATCGAGGATCAGATGTGATAGGTCGAGGTCGAGGCAGAGGCAGAGGTCGAGGTTGGGCTCTAGAGGATGTTAGAGGTGAAGGTCCAGATATTGGGAGTCCAGGATTAGCTCTGAGGGGTTGGAGTGCAGTTGGGAGAGGCCACAGTCCAAATTTCAAATGTCCAAGTCCAGATAAGATGGGACCAAGTATAAGCATTCCAGGCCCAGCTCTAACAGGTGAAAACCCAGGAGGTCCAAGGCCAGATATGAGGGGTCCAGGGCCAGATTTGAGAGGTCAGGGTCCAGATATTGGCACAAGGCCAGCCAGAAGGGGTCCAGGGCCAGAGTTAAGAGGTCCAGAATCAGGTTTGATGAGTCCAGGACCAGCCCTGATGGGCAAAGGTCCGGATGTGAGAGGCCAGAACCCAGATTTAAGGAGTCCAGTGCCAGATATGAGTAGTCCAGGCCAAGCCTTAAGAGGTCATGGTCGAGGTGTAAGAGATCCATGTCCAGAAATAAGGGGTCCAGGTCCAGCTGTTAGGGGCCCGGGGCCAGATTGGAGGGAATCAAAGCATGATAGGGGTCCAGGGTCAGAAGAAAGGGGCCCACGGCCTGGTAGAAGGGGCTTGAGGTCAAATGCAGACTCAGACAGGATGGGGACTGGTCAAGATAGAACTCCAGATTTTGGTAGGAGGGGACTAAGGCAAGATAATTGTTTAGAGCCAAATGTTTTTCCAGGTTCAGAGGGTAGAGTTCTAAAAGAAGATAGGCTATCTCTAGGTATGACAGATGAAAGGCAGGGGGCACATAGAGGGCAAGGTCTAGGTATAAGGGGACCAGGGCCAAACTTAAGTGATGAAAGGTGTGGACCCAACATGTGGGGTACAGGACATGACATGAGAGGGCCTCTAACAGAGCTCAGGGAGCCAGAATCAGATATCAGGGGTGAAAGGACTGGACATGGAGCAAACATGAGTGGATCAGAAATCTTGAATCTTGAATTGAGAGGGCCAGATATGAGGGGGGGGGGTTATAGGGTGCCTGGTCAAGATATGGGTGATATGAGTGGCCCAGATACAAGGGGTGAAAGGAGTGGGTCACATGCAAGGAATTCAAGGCAGGACATTGGAGGAACAGGTCCAAATATGGGGGATCCAGACATGCAAGGGCCAAACATGCGGGCTCCATGGCTAGACATGAGAAATGAACAAATAGGTCAAGAAGACACATGTCCCATTCCAGACATAGGGAATCCAGATTGGAAAGGGCCCGGGCCAAATGTTCATGGTCCTGATAGGGAGGGTGAATGGAGAAGGCCACACCACATGGGTCCAGATGTGAGAGGTCAGAGTAGTGAAAATAGAGGTCCAGGCCCACACATCAGGGATCCAGATTGGAGTGGAAAAGGATTGGACTTGAGAGATGAAAGGAGAGGGCCTGATAGGAGAGGATCAGCTCCAGTCATGAGAGGGCCAGGCATACAAGATGAATGGAGAGGCCATGGGCTTGAAAGGGGAGGCCCAGGTATGGAGGGCCCAGGGCCTGACAGGAGAGGACCTGGAGGCCCTGACTTCAGAGGACTGGGGCCTGAAATGAGAGGTCCAGCTGTGGAGGGCCCAGGGCCTGAGAGAAGAGGAGTGGGAGGGCCAGACTTAAGAAGACCACGGCCTGAAAGGAGAGGACCAGGTATGGAGGGCCCAGGGCCTGAGAGGAGAGGACCGGGAGGTCCAGATTTCAGGGGACCAGGGGCTGAAAGGAGAGGACCAGGTATGGAGGGCCCAGGGCCTGACAGGAGAGGACCGGGAGGTCGAGATTTCAGGGGACCGGGCCCTGAAAGGACAGGTCCAGGTATCGAGGGCCCTGGGCGTGACAGGAGAGAACCAGGAGGGCCAAACATCAGGGGCCCGGGGCCTGAAAGGAGAGGACCGGATATTGAAGGCCCAGGGCCTGTCAGGAGAGGGCCAGGAGGTCCAGGCTTCAGGGGCCCGGGGCCTGAAAGGAGAAAACCAGATTTGGAGGGCTCAGGACCTGATTGGAGAGGACC
>OOFE01010939.1:0-15747 GCA_900323365.1 Monocentris japonica
GGAGAAGACAGCTCTGTTCAGCATGGGGACAGCCTAAACAGACAGGTGATGGTGGATGTACGCCTGCACGCACACACACACACACACACGCACACGCACACACACACACACACACACACACACACACACACACTAATCACTGCCATCATGATACATACAACTCTAGGTCTGTGTGATCATGTGCTTGTGGATGTGGGTGTGTGTAGTATTTTTATATGGTTGAATTGCTTGAAAACTGTCTCTCTCTCATTCTGTAGGTGGGATTTGATCCTCACCACCACATACGTGTCCCTGGCCTTCCTCCCAACCTGTCAGGCATTCCTGGCGGAAAACCGTATGTATCACTTTTGTATTCTTCAAAAGGCGCAAAATATGCTAGGGAGATTCGCAAAATGAACATATATTGCCTTTTCATTTTCCATCATCATCACCCCTTGTGCATTTACCCTTTGTCCCTCCATGTGATGCTTGTCTTACCTCCAGAGCCTACTCGTTCCATGTGAGCGCTGATGGCCAAATGCAGCCTGTGCCTTTTCCTCCCGATGCACTGATAGGCCCTGGCATCCCACGCCATGCACGCCAGATCAATACTCTTAGCCACGGGGAGGTGGTGTGCGCTGTCACCATCAGTAACCCAACACGTCACGTCTACACCGGTGGCAAGGGCTGTGTCAAGGTGTGGGACATCAGTCACCCGGGCAACAAGACCCCTGTATCCCAGCTGGACTGCCTGGTGAGTGAAAGACACCTTGGTTTGCCTATAGATGCTTTGGAGTCACAAACTTCCTTGCAACCATGGAGGTCCAGTGGAGAAATGGCTAATAATGGCTAAATATATAACAACCTGGCTAGAAAAAGAGAGGTACCTTGAAATTGTGGTGGTGTGAGCGTGGGCCAAAAGTCAAAGTGAATGGTCCGATAGGGTAGATTTGTTTCCAAATGTAGGTTAATGTGACACAGGAACCATCTTGTCTTCAGCCCTTGTCCTCTGGCCCTAGTCTCAGTTATCAGTTAACCTAAACTGTTTAACCTGAGATGTTTAATTGAAGCTTTTTGACTTCGTTAGCCAGCTAACTAGCCATCAGGCTAATTTAGCAAAGTACTCAATGTTAGTTAACATGCAACTACTAGCCACTACTAAGCCACACTACCACTGGTAGCTAACAAGTTGAGATGATCAGATGTATTATTGGGGAAATACCACCACAATAATATATGTGTGTGTGTTTGTGTGTGTGTGTGTGTGTCTGTCTGTCACATCAGAACAGAGACAACTACATCCGTTCTTGTCGGCTACTTCCGGATGGGCGGACTCTCATTGTGGGGGGCGAGGCAAGTACTTTGTCAATCTGGGATTTGGCCACACCCACTCCACGGATCAAGGCGGAGCTAACTTCGTCTGCACCTGCTTGCTATGCCCTGGCCATCAGTCCCGACTCCAAGGTCTGCTTTTCCTGCTGCTCTGATGGAAATATTGCTGTCTGGGATCTTCACAACCAGACTCTTGTCAGGTATGTGTGAGTGTGTTGAGTGTGTGCGCGATGTGTGTGTGTGTCTGTGTGTATAGTGAGATGATACATAATAGCTCTCATCCTTAAAGCCCAAATCTTGACTTTATCTGGCCTCCTAAATTTCAGCTATATTCTCATAGACTCTAGATGAATTTGACTTGGAACAGAGAAAATAAAACTTTTTTTTGGACTAGCAATGTCAATGAATGTCAAGAATTTCTTTTTACGTCACCCATGTTCATTGCATATTGGCATGGATGACATAAAATGTCACCGCATTACTACTGTATGGACATGTTAGTGCAGGAGGGTGAGCTACAAGTCCTTGGGTGTGGGCTCTGTGACGACTTTGACATAATATGACGAAAATGGCAAAAGTACGATTCCGAAACAAAATGTGAGGATGGAGGACAGATAAAGATCCCTGAAATTTACTTGCATACATCAGATGGTGTCTTGTCTGACAAGAACGAATGGGAAGCCCCAAGATACACTGCGAAAATGATGTCCAGATAGCGCTACTGTATAGTCATTAGCACAGAGACTGTTGCAACAGCTGGAAAATGAACAGCTGTGTGTCGTAATTGATCACGTGACCTCAAGCACACAGCCCATCTCAAACAGTAAAGATGCATTCCCTCTGCTCGCTTTCTTGAGAAGTTTGTTCTCCACAAGGACACAAGTTTGTACTGGGTTTTTCTACAGGCAGTTCCAGGGCCACACGGATGGGGCCAGCTGTATAGACATCTCCAACGATGGGACCAAGCTGTGGACCGGAGGCCTGGATAACACCGTCCGATCCTGGGACCTGAGAGAGGGACGGCAGCTCCAGCAGCACGACTTCACCTCCCAGGTAGACAGTACACTCACACAGACACACACCAGGGCTTGGGAGACATTTTTATACTGTCATACCATTATATACAGTACTATTACTGCTACTAATACTATACTACTATTACTAGTTTTATTACTACTACTACTGCTACTACTATTACTACTGTTACCATTACTGCTAGTACTATTTCTATTAATAGTACTACTACTACCATTACTACTGTTACTATTACTGATAGTACTACTACTACTATTATAGCTACTATTATTGCTGCTACTACTACTAGTACTACTACTACTACTACTATTACTTCTGTTACTATTACTAGCACTACTACTAATAATAATAACAGCGATACAGTAGATAGATAGATAGGCATCATGTGTTATGGAATCTTATCTGACACATCTTGCTCTCACAATGAGAGCAAGAAAAAAACAGATTTAGGTTGCCAGTCTTATTCCTTTGGAAAATTGTTCCAAACATTATGGTCCTCCAGTTGGCTGACCACCCACACTTAAACCAGTTTCCTGAGGACCTGGTTGTGTCACCAACAGTATAGTATATCAGCCATGGCCTTTTGAAATTTTGCAATTGTAAAATTGCAATTTCTTCAATATTCTGCAGCAGGCATTATTAAAAAACACATTTGACTAGATGTACTTGCTTTTTCTTGCAAAAATGTTCAATAAACAAAACCTCTTCAAGAAAAGAAAACAATATGCTTATTATATTACAATAAACATATACAGCTCTCTGTGCTGCTGTGACATAATTTTAACGTCATTTTCACTTTGACATCACAGGATGTAGAAATCGCTCCATTAGGTGAAGAGAGGCTCTGTGCTGTGCAGACTTCTCAAACAATGCGGCTGCAGTTTTCAAATCATTGGTCGCAAATTTTCTGAAAGATTCCGTGTCCTCTCTATTTTTCCATAGTGGATTCAGTTTTCTGCATTAAATTCCACGATCATGGAATCACAAATTACTGGGCGGCCTGGTATATGTCTGTATGGATTATATATATATAATAGTTATCCCTCCAGGAGTTTGTGGTCAAAAACTGAAAAGTTGTCTTGAAAAATTGAGTCAGTTTGTGTTTTTTCTGTTAATTTGTGGTTAAAATGCACATATTGATAAAAAAAAACTATTTTGAACCATAGGACAGAAGTTGCTTTGATTAAACTCTTTATTGCAATAAATTACAGCTGGGTTCATAACATTTGGCTAGGATGAGGCCGGGATCTGGTCTCCCGGTCTGTGCTCAAAGTTTAAGGCTCATTGATACCTTCAATACCAACTATAATAGAGGCCGTTAGAATTTAGAATCAGTGTTTCAGGTAAAAAAAGAGCAGCAATAATAGACCACTACTGCAATTTTCCTGAAAAGGCCCATTTCTCAACCTCTATGTGCAGAGGAGGAGGTGTGCGTGTATTAGAGGGAGCTTAGAGGGATGAAGGGCATACAAGAAGAGACATAGAGAGAGGAGAGAGTGCTTATGCTATCCAATAACATCTCTCTTAGGCCAAAAAACATAGCTTTAGATTTTATGTAAAAATGACAGCTTCAGCACATTTAATGCCAATAGTTTTCATGTTTTCTAAGACTAAGACTTTTTGGCTTTTTGGCTTAGTGACCAGGTTTATCAAGCCATCGAGTTCATGACCCGTATCTTTCTTTTGTCTTTGTCACCTTAAAAAAGGATTGTTGACAAATATTTTAAACATGAAAATTGACCAAATCTTTCATCCACCTAATTTCATGAAATTAAATTGCATCTTCCAAAGGGCTGCCAGTGCGAGCAGGACTGTTTCACGCTTAATAAGATTTAACAAACTGAAACAGCTTTCTGTTTCAACAGATTAGTATGTCAAGGAACTGAAATGTTTATGATGGTCTTGAAAAGCATGCAGTGGACATTTGCCAACACCAATATATATGGTAATATCAGTACCCACCCACCTACACACACACACGCAGGCACACACACACACACAAGTACACACACACAGAAGCTGTAATATAATGGAAAGACTATTATATACACTATTACATGTAGACTATGAATATTGTGCATATTTGCCATTAAAGTGATGCTATTGGGTTTCACTGCAGATCTTCTCACTGGGCTACTGTCCAACGGGCGAGTGGTTGGCGGTGGGAATGGAGAACAGCAACGTGGAAGTCCTACATGTCACCAAACCTGACAAGTACCAGCTCCACCTCCACGAGAGCTGCGTGCTGTCACTCAGATTTGCCCACTGTGGTAAGAATCTATAGCATGGGATTTATTTATCTGACCCTATATGTGAAGGGGATCATTCCAAAATGCTATATGCCCATTTGGAAAAAAATACCGCCTTAAATTCATTGGTCAGTATTTCACACACAGGTGATTCTATCGTCAGGACATAACTGTTTTGATCTTAAAGGAATACAACAAGAATATGTTTTGGGATATTGGCTTGTTGGTCAATTTACCTGTTAATTGATGAGAACAAAGACACCAAAATCATCCATGTGGCATGCTAACACCTTAGCATACACTAAGTTGAGCGATAGTGAGAAAATGAGAACTTTGTAGCAGTTCTAAAGCTAAATGGTATAATCTTAAATAATATGAGGCCAAGTCTGGCAGTTTGTTTTGCAGGAAATTGGTGTAGTTTACATGAAATATGATATAAAAACCAAGCCTAAATAAATGGGCCAACTGACGCGTGTTTCAAATTTGGGATCAATTTCTGTCCTTGATGGCCTGTGGTTTGTCGGCCTCTACAGGGAAGTGGTTCGTGAGCACAGGAAAGGACAATCTGCTCAACGCATGGAGAACACCATACGGAGCCAGCATATTTCAGGTAATCATAGCGAAACATACTGTCCATAGTGCACATAAACAACATGTATGACAGGCAGCAGAGTGTGCTAGTGGTTAGAGAGGCAGTCCCATAACCAAGAGGTTGCAGGTTAGATCCAGTAAGTTGCACCTGGCAGCCTTGTGTGTTTTTTTTTTTTTCATACGTAATACGTGCACACGTCATAGAGCTCGTTTGAGATTGCTGCATCCAAAACAACCCTATTGTACTGATTCAGGATCTTTTAATTTCCCCAAAACTGAACGTTTTTGCAGATTAATCTGATTTTAGATCAGTGTTTAGAGATAATATGATGGCTGTGGATTAGGACTGCACAGATGTGAAGAACGCTAACTATATCAAGAAGCTAGGGGTAGCAATTGCCATCACCTGGACCCCCAGTTGACGCTCCTGGTTAGGTTTCCAACAACAGCCAAGTCTGTTCTGCAAAGGTCCGTTAAGTACCGTTAAGTGGCTAAATGGCTAAATGGTTAATTGTGAACTGGACCAAGAAATACATCCCGTGATGTCCTCTCTCCAATGCCCATCTGTTACATACATACCCGCCATCATTTCTTCCCTCTTTCACATCCTATGGAGCACTTTTCACATTTTCACAGGTCTTTTATTCCCTTTACAGTCGAAGGAGTCATCCTCAGTGCTAAGTTGTGACATCTCCGTGGATGATAAGTACATTGTGACTGGCTCGGGAGATAAGAAGGCTACTGTCTACGAGGTCATCTACTAGGAGGGGTGCCATCAACAAACAACACAAACATCCTCCCACCCAAGCACTTTGTGATATCCCCATCCCTATGTACGTTTTTTATTTGTATGAAATGGATTTGTATGGAGCAAACCAAACAGTTCAATTCTTTCATGGACCGTGACCTTATGGACCTCTTGGCTCATCGTGGATCAAAACGAACAAGCAGAGCCAAGCACACGGACATGATGTTTTTCTATTCAAAGACTTTTTGTTGTTGTGAAGGTGAGTCAAGCTCCACCTACACACAGTCTGGAGTGGAAGGTAGCCTCCAGTAACAGCAATGCCCCGATCAGTCAGTACACAACATGTAATGCTTCTTTCAAAAGCTACTTGTGGATATTTGCGTAAAGATTGGTGGTTTTGTGTGTTTTGCTTGTGTTGACTTGCTTTTGTTGACGTGGTCTCTATTTTTTAAAAAGCGCAATACTGTCATTTTTGGCACGTGGGCTCTGTCTCATTCTTGCCTAGATTTAAGTCCAAACCTCAGACCAAATTTGTCTTTTATTTATTTATTTACGTATTTTACAATTTTTCTGATGTGTGTTGTCTGTTTTGGACTGATAATCTAAAAATCGACCTTACACACTCAAGAAACACACATTACAAGAAACAAACACACACAAGTTACATTTGATGAAAATGGCATGCTTAACGCAGCAGTACACTTTTTTTCTGAACTGTTGCTCATTTTTATCTATGGAAGTGGTCACTCAACACAAAATAGAAACATCTAAATCTTAGAGAAACGTGCAGAACAACTGTGTTTCCTACCAACACTGACATAGGACCCACATGACAAAAACAGTGGCATTGTTCTTCAATGCAGCTCCTACCTTTGACCCCCAGAATAGTGTAAATCCTACTTTTATTTTCTACTTAAGCGTTTCTTCCTTTTATGTATGTTTTTGGGGTCTTCTCTCATAATCAAACTTCTTAGAGTGACAGAGCTTGGTTTTGGTGTGTGTGTGTGTGTGTGTGTGTGTGTGTGTGTGTGTGTGTGTGCGTGTGTGTTTCTAGGTGTGTACGCTGTGGGCATTGGACAAACAAAAAAACAAGATTGCCTTCAGTGCCCTCACTACTGACTGACTTTTGGACTCAGTTCTGCCCCTTTAGATCAGACTACACTGGATCACTGGATTCTCTCAGTCAGATAAGTGTAGGAGATCAACCAGCCCTCCGTGTCCTGCCTGCTTTTCCCTTTTGGACCTGTTCAATTCTCCATTATTTCTCTCAAAAGCAAATGGTCTAAGATGTGGTAGTGATTCTTCTTGGATCTGCTTCTGTCGGCTTGTAGAAATAACACAGTGCCTTTATGCTGCTACGCTTCTAACGCCATTTTGTCCTGCTGGGTGTTCACATCAACTACACAAAGAGATAAAACATGCCAGACTCTTCTGTTGGAGTAGTTTTTACAACTTACCGCTTTTCAGTGGACATGTTAAAGGCATCATGTATGAGGTTTGATTTTACTTAAAAGATCAAAGAGCTAAAACCGAAAGAACGAGGGATTAATAGAAACAGGATCCCAGATTATCCCATCCACCTTTTCTCCATTGTCCTTCAGGAAGGAAAGAGGAAAGTAATCAGCAAATTAAATACGACACAAATATTTTTTGTGCCCTGGATTTGCCCACCGAGCTCCGCTTTTTTAGCTTGTAGTGCTAAACAGATGCATGTGGAAAGCACTGGTCAAGGTTACTTTTATTGCAATTTGACTGTTTCCAAAATTTGAAATAACTTCTAGCACTAAAAACACGCTCAGCTCTGAGTGCACAACATTGCATCAGCTCCATTGAAATATCAAGGAAAAGGACACAGCAATGCACAGACCGGTTCTCAGTGGATGCACAGCCTATGGGATTTTAAGTCTAGCTCATAAAAGGCGCCTCTCATATGCATTGGAACATGATTTCATCATGTTACCCAGAGCTGTCCTGTAACATTGATTCTCTCACCTTTAGCCATTGAAAACAGCTCTGAAATAGCCTGCCACCTTCTTAACTGTCTCACATCCTCTCTCTCTCTTTCCCTTAGTACCTTGCCCCTGAAATGCAGACACACAGGCTAGCAAGAATAATGTAGTTTCACAACACTTGCTATGATAACACCTCAAATAATTTTAGTTTTTTAGGATACGACTTGTTTTTGCTTCAGGCTTAAAAAAAATAGTATCCTTTAAAGTTTGTTGCTTGGGTTTATAAAAAAGACAGCCTTGTAATTGATCTATTCAATCATCAAAAATGATGCACATGACCACACTTTAATGTGTCTAATGGTCTATCTTTCTGGTTTATATTAAAAACTGGTGCAGAGAACCGTACTCATCTCATCGTAATTGAGATGTTCATCCTATTACGCTCTTAAAATACACAGATCTTAGGAGATATCTGTGCTTGCCTGGAACACACTCATAGAAGTATGAACTCCTTTCTAAGTACATCTTAAAACTCTTTGCAGAGGTTTAATGTACATCAGATTTGTGAAAAAATATGTTTTTTTTAAAAGCTTGATACAGTTTAGAAAGAGGAGGACAACTTTTAATTAAATGACAACTACTGATTAAATAGCGAGGAAAAGCATACTTGAAGTTGGTGAATTACAATTCTTTTCTTTATTTTCTTCATGATTTGTTTTGTATTCTCCATAACTGTGATCCAGACCGATCTCCTCTGAGTGTATTGAATGCAGGCTTGAGGCCTTTTGAACTTGTCAGGTTTACCAATTATGTATTTTGGCACATATATGTATGTACAAAATCACATGTAACAGAGCTGAAGATACTACTGAAACTAACTGGAACAAATGAATTGGCTCCTTTGTAGTGCAGCCATGTCTCGTGCTGGCGGGCACAGGTTTGAGAAAGAAGAGCCACCCTGAGAGAATGATATAGTACTTGCAAGCATGATTGACACCTGTAATACAGTCAAGAGTCAAGAGTCAGTCACATACTGATACATGTACGTTCTGAGAAACTGGCCATGATAGTGGCCATGATAGACTAAAATGAGGACTGTCATTTACTGCTCAGTTGTGCTTTTTGCTCTTGAATGAGTCATAAAACTGGTGGCACCTGCTGTATGGAATATTCTGCAACCTCAATACACATTCATGTTGGGAAAATATAACATATACTTTGGGTATACTCACTCTCTGATGTCAAGAGTCAAAGTTGAATGTTCCACATGTCTCATCTGATTGTTCTGAAGTTAGCTGGCTAACATGACCTGATACAACAGAAATGATGTGAATAGAATAACGATGTGTAGAACATTTAGTTTGACTGAACTCATGAAGGTATTACAAATTTATTGTAAACACGTAATAATTCAAGCTTGTTGATTTCATGCTAGTTGATCTTTTTTCTTCAATACAAATTGCCTTTGCTCCGTTTTTCTAGTCTGTGGTTGATTTTATTAAATTATTGTGTGAAGTAAGATTTGGTGTGTGATTCATACATATTTCTGACTAATAACTATATTTTTTGTTACTCAGTTTTAATGAATTCACAAACATTTGAGCAATTACTCACACGGGGCATATTTGGATATGATTTAGTTGCAAAACGAGACCTGAATACAGAATGAACTTAAAACGTGTTTCTTTCAATGATGATGAAGGAGTCAGTCTTGGCATTGCCTAAGTCCAGAAATATGCCAAAAAATTTGCCTTAAACAGTCACTGTTCACAGATAAGTAGAATATTCTCCGACTCTATTATGTTCTACCTACTTCCATTTTCAACCGGCCAAGAGTTCAAAATGTACTTGACTTAAAAATCTCCAGTTGTCACATTGCTGTCAATTAGCAAAGTATAGAAAGTATAAACTGAAATGTCAAAGAAGCAAAGGAGGAAGAACACAAATGAAGAACCATTTGACCATACAGGTGAGTGAAAGGAAATGGCTCTAATGTCCATGCATGCCCAATAGCATCAATAGTCTTTTCTCACTCCAATTTCTCCATGTTTTACTCTCCACTCATCAATGTTATTACACCAATAAAGTGGGCAGGCTACAGCATGTGGCCAGCCAAGGCAGACATTTCCTTTGCATTCAAGGTTATTAAATTGAGCTTTGAGACTTGAAGCCTGTTCAAGGTGTGTTGGCCTTACACATACTTCTGAAGGAATTGCACTGTTGTGTGCAGCCAGAATATCCTGAATACTGGGCTTGATACTGTCCAATAACTACAGCAAGCAGAAATGGAGACTTTTGCAGGATAAAACTCAAATTGTTCATTTAAGGAAAAGCCATGTTGATGGAAGTACACTTCAGATGCCACACATATACACAGCCGTAGAAGTCATGTATGCCCTGTCTCAGGTTTTGCTGCAGGTGTTTGGGGATTCGAAGAAATAACAAATTGTAATATGATCCAGCACAGGGCTATCCATTCACTTATGAGAAAGTCACACAAAATCTGACTGTGTGTGGGGATTTGGGGTGTGAAATGTGAAATGCCTTGTCTGTGGAATACACTTAAATAAATAAATCTAAAAGCCACAGACTAAAAGAGTATTCATTTGGGAGATGTTCAGCAACTATTCATGGGAAGTTATGTCCTTTACGTTAGACTCCTGTGTGATATACAGCTTTAATCATCCCATGGAACTAAGAAAGTGTTCATGATCAGTTAATTCAGCTATTTCAGCCTCTGCTTAACTTCATGCTAGAGCCACAAAGCCTCCATCCTTGTGCCTCTCCTCCACACCGAACAGGTTAGAAGTTATTGAAATGCGTACCTTGACCTTTGAACCATTACTAATCACTGACTTATGATATTCATTATCACTCGAGGCCACCAAGATTATCCACCCTTGATCGTCTCATCCAATTACCAATTACGACCGTGCAGACACTTTTACCCTTCCCCATGTCTACAAGATGTACCTGTTCTGTGTGACGACAGATGGAGGGATTCACATACTCTTAAAAATTGTAAATTCCAGTTGGGCTGTAAGCAACTGCACAGAATCTCTGCCATATTCAGTGGGGTTCAGATTGATAAGGCTTGACTTTGATCATAGCAAAGGCAACTGCAAACTAGGCGTTTCTGCAGGGCATGTGGCTTGGTAACTTCACAGGGAGTTAAAAAAACAACAAATTATCTGTACCTGAAATCATGATAATATAGTTCTGCTGCTGTTACTTGCTGTTAATTGATTGTTATAAGCACATCTGTGTTTTAATATTTATCTGTAGAGTGTGTTGTGATGCTCTTTAAATAAATGAGATTTCTGTATTCCACCAATTGGGATGGGATTGGGTGCTTTTGTCCAAAAATGTCTATTTTCAATTAGAGGCCTCATGGCATCCACTGACCAACCTCTAGCTCTTTTAACGCAAGGAATCAGAGGAATCTCACAGTGCGACTCCCACAACTTTCTTCAGCCCTGCCGTGTGGTAAATGGCTGCAGGCCTAACAGTGAGAACATTCTTTGATTGTAGTGTTGTGGGCTTGCTAGAAACTGATGGACTTAAAGGAAAAATCTGCCCTAAAATGCTATTAATAAAACAACTATTGGTGATGTACCTTGCATTTTCTGGGTCCATTTGTTGTTTGGTGGTGTATTCTTCTTATTCCTGTGGTAAATTAGCCAAAAGTAGACTATGTGATGTCACGTTGAGATATTTCCAGTGCAACAAAGTTTAATAGGAGAACATTTTCAACGATCTTATACATCAATAGTAAACTTCAGGTTTTGGTGTCAGTCCCTGAGAATTGAAGAGAAAGTGCTTCTTTCTGGACTCACACCAACATTCAACAATCACATAGGGAGAAATCCACTATAGAAGAGAGAAAGGATACAACAAAACTGTAAATTACCACTCTTCATCACACAATAACTTCTGGAATGCATCGAACATCACAGACTGACGATACGTAACAGTGCTCCGTATGTTTCCTTTAAGTTCACCTTGGACATTGGATTTTTTTGTTTGGACTTGTTGACGTCTTGACAGAGGAGCCTGCACCTTGACTGCGACTGAATGGACTGGGTCATTGTTTAGACTGCTGCTTGGAGTTCCCAACCTCTCCTCTCTTCACCTCCTCTCTTCTGTTTTGTCTTTCACAGGCAGAGCTGGTGTTCACCTGAATCTGATGCCCTGAACAGGAAGAAACTCAGTTACTTCCCCTACCCATTCCAGGCACATTTAATTAAGGTGACTTTTTGTTGAACTCTCTTATTTCATCAACTTTGCCAAATTTGTCTTTTGTATCATTTCAGTTACTCTGAATTTACCTCTCAAACTTTCAACCTGTGACCTTTTATAACCTCCATATCAATGTGAATTAGAGAAGTTGTCTAACCAAACCATACCTTTTTGTAATTTGTCAAACGAGGCCAATGTGGGCCCAGAAGGGCTCCAGAATAGCAGTTCCAATGTTTAGGCCTGGAGATGGTTTCAAATACAGCAATATACGGGAATATGTTGCCTTTTTAAAAATGTATCCTATTGAAATGAATGTGTTGCTGTACAAAGAATGTTGTATAAATTGGATGTAAGTTGAGAGTGTGTTGCAATAGATGATGAAGTAGGTTATACCAGGCAGCTCAGCTCTTCCTTGAGAGTTGTTTAGGACTATAGCTCAAATCAAATCATGAACTGAATTCACCCTTTTTCCCCCAAAGGCTATCCCAGCAGTCTGGCCTGATTTATGTGACAGGATTAAAAAAATATTTCACACATAGCCTTATCAAATTAAACAAACTTAGAGTAGGTCACAACTCACAAATGAGAAAATGAGATTACAATGACATTTGCGTCATTAAAAAAAGAGGCTTGAATGTCACTTGATTGGGTAACTTTGGTTGAAACGGCTCACTTCCAATTAGAAACCTGCACTACCGACTTAACCCCCATATTTATGTGAATGCTAGAAGTTGTCCTCTGGGTTCGCTCTTCCTTGTTATTATCTGTATGTCCTTTGTTGCTCGTTAAAGCAATGTGTGACCTGTTTTGTCCAAAATGCTTTGCAATTTGACTTACTCCATATCGAAGTTATTAAGTGAGCTGGGAAACAAGGGTTTCAAGTGTTTTAGTATGGCATTTCAGTGCAAGCTCATAGGTCAGTGCTAGTCTCTGTCTATTCTCACAGTGTGAACGTGCTGTGTTCATCCAGAGCACAGTGCTGGACTGTTGAAGTGGATTAAGTGATCTAAGTGAGGGCTGTGGAGGAGGAGGCTACACCATTACAGTGAATGATACTCCTGTTACAGCCCTCAAACCAGCACTTCAAAGAGCCAAAAGTGGGAGAGAAGGAGAAAGGGTGGGGATGCAATGTGGGAATGAGCCACCCTACTTCAACATTTTATATTAAGAGCACTTGCAGCTTGGAAATTGCTCACTTTCCTGACGGACATAAAAGTTGGATTAAACAAACAGGCCACACAATAGCAAGATGGTGTCGGTTTGCATGTGTTAAGTCATGATGCTGGTAGATCTGGCACCACCACCATGGTTTTCTCAAGATATTAATGTAACCCAGACAACACTTGGTATGATCCAGGTTCTGCTCTGGCCATTTCAAGGTATTTCTTATCACCACTGACATAAAATGTTCAGCCCTCCAACTTATGATAGCTGGGGGAAACATCTCAGACACTATTCCATCGCCAGTGAGTACTCATTCAGAATTACATTGGATCCATTTTGATCAAATGTGATTACTCAGAATATAAGTGGAATATTCTTAGCCATCTAAGGGATGATTAAGCTGCTAAACAATAGCGCTATTTCTTCTGACATGGTGCCAGTCATGGTTGCTAGGAGATTTATGACACAACTGCAAAGCTTCGATAATAGGAGAGGAATGGGAAAGTTACTGCACACCATTACTCTTTTTTTTCTCTCCAGTGGTTACTGTGCTTTGATCATAAACCTGCAGCCAAATTTAATATTATTGGTCGTTCTTAGGTTGGTCTACACAAAATCCCTAGAGACAGAGATGGGTATGCTGCACTACGCCAGCGTATATGTAACCCATCTCTAGTACACCAGATTCTTTCACTCCCTAGAACAGACAGAGCCAGGCAATCTTTATTTTAACCTCAGTATCTTTCACCATGAAAAATGTGTGCAATCATTGACAGCCGATAATAATTGTGTGTGTGTTTTTAACACTAGCCTTGGAAAACAGCACACTACCACCACATTACACACACAACTCAGTGACCCCCGCCTGATACAAGCATCCAGAACTTTGGTATCCTACATTCAAGGCTGTGCCACACAGTAATGACTTCTTTGTGCTGTGAAACGAGCATCATTATCTCCTTCCATAAAGGAAAGGATGAGAGATTTCTGCTCAGCCAGAGTAAAGACAGGGGAGGAATCAGTGAGAAAAAGTGTTGTTGGTATGCGTGTGTGTGTGTGTGAAAGAGAAAGAGAGATAGAGAGAGACAGAGAGAGAGAGAGAGAGAGAGAGAGAGAGAGAGCGAGGACGATACTTTATTGCATCCTTTTTTGATTTATTCAGTACTGGACTGTGGAGGTGTGTTTTGACATTGAACCAGTGAACTGGACATAGTATTTGCATTTCCATTACTGAACCTGCCTCTGCTTTCTTTCTTTCTTTCTGGATTCCCACAGTGGCCCTGGTGTAAAATTCCATGACTTTTCTGTGACTTTCCATAACTAAGTTGAGGCACTTCTATGACCTAATCATTTTATTCCTTCCTGGTTCGTTTATGTTCTATAGGGGTGAACATTGTTTGGTCAGATAAAACACGTGTGAAATAAGTTGGAAAATATATCGTGGTATATACATAGTGACCCAATTCCCTGACTTTTCCCTGTCTGGAGTACACCTCTCAAAATTCCATGATATTCCAGAAATCCCACGACCGGTGGGAACCCTGTTCTTTCTTCCTTTTTCATCCATCGCCCTTGTGTGCTGTTATTCGCACTCCATGCTCAGTCGTCAAAATACAGTCTACTACCAATAGCTTTTTATGCCTTTAGATCTCTCCTGTCTCTTCAACACTGCAGCAGTGAGAAGGGTTTAACGGTCACCGCAAAGTAGAAAGAGCTGGTGGGGTGAGAGGGTTTCAGTTCACCCAGAGAGTGGAGGATTGAATATTTCCTAAGAAAACAGGGGCAGCCATTCGAGTGGAGGTCACAAACGTTACCATGCATACTGAGAGAATAGGTGGGAGTGTTGGAGGAGAAAGGCCTCTTAAAACTAAATGAACAAAAAGCTCTTGTTTTGAATGCTCTTCAGCCTATACTCTGCCAAATGTACCCTACCTCGGAATAAAGCACTTGGGTCAGAAGGGATGTTTTTTTTTAAGCTTTTAGGCTAACTCCAATTCCCACTTGAAACCAACTTTAGTTCCCATTTCTAAATTAGATGAGGCCTTTTCTCTGCATTTTAAAGACTGCATTTCAGTGTTACTATTTCATATGGAAGTAGAACAATGAGAATTTCCTTCCACACATTGTGAGTCATTTGTAGGTGAATGTAAACGGTACCTGGGTTTAATTTATTTGGAAAGAACAAGTTTAGGTATGTTTTTTTATGATCTGTACCCCATCAACAGCCATGTGCTGTTGTAGTATCCTTTAGCAAGACACTGAACCCCACCTGCTCACACATTGCAAATACAAATAGAAAAGTAAATGTGAAATGATATATCTACATATATGATGGTAAATGATATATGGGAAACTGCTGATTTCTCTCTCTCTGTAGCTCTCATACACACACACACACACACACACACACACACACACACACACACACACACACACACACACACCAACACACACACAC
>OOFE01010941.1:7589-19164 GCA_900323365.1 Monocentris japonica
CCAACTACTTTTCTGCCCCCTTGTCTTTGGACTCTTTACTACTACACAGCCAGTCTCTTTGGAACTGAAGCATGCTTGCACAAACAGAAGACAAAGAAAAAAATATCTGTGGCAAAAAGAAAATACAGACTGTGTGTACAACTTAAAGGGCTGTTATTTTGCACAAAGGTCATGTATTTTTCTTGCCTGGCATCTCTGCTGGGCAGCAGGTTGAATCAGAACATTAGCAGAACGTTTCTTTGCTTTGTGTCCTTTGGGGGGTGGAAGGCTAAACGGTTGGCAGTTCGACGAAGAAGCAATATTCTCATCCTGGGACCGGATGAAGAAACTGGAGGCGCTGTTACATATATGCATATACATGCACACTCACACACATGCACACACAAATACAATGACCATTCGTACATTACTGCATCAACTGAAAGAACTGGATGTACTGTTACATACAAACACCACACACACAGACACTTGATGACATGCAAAAATCTACAGTGTTTGCCATATTACTGGAGTGGTTTGTTTAACCTGATGAATTGTTTATAGGTCAAATGTGGGTGTTTTGGGGTAAACTCTTATTAGACCTTGGTCAAATATCATTTCCAAACAACTAGTGTTTGTTTTAAAGAGCATGAAGTACCGAGTAAGTGGCGTTTACTGAATCAGGGCAATACAGATAGTGTCAGGAAAGTTGTTATTCACAGAAAAGTATACTAAATTGACGTTTGGATACTTTCCTGTGTCTGTCTGGACATTCTGGCAATTATTTTATTGTCTTATGCAGCAAACACCACCCATCTGTCTCATAAGGCCTGATCAAATCATGAAAAACATTTGAACATGCTATTTGACCTAGGTCTGACTCCGCTAGAAGCAATAACATGAGTTTTGAATTTATACTGTGTGAACTATTTCTATTTATCATTAAGATGTATGTGGACTGATTAGGCTCGTGGGTGCTTAGTGCAGATGACCTTCCCGTTGTAAGGTATGAAAAGGCAGACAGACAGGCAAACTGGATACAGATAGAAACAGATGAATAGATTCTGTGACGTAAACATTGCTACTTTGCTTTTTTTGAAATTACCAGTTCAGGAGAGAAAGGAAAAATAACATGCCATTTTTTATCTTTATAGAAATTTATCATCTCTTCATAAACTGAATCCTTAAATAATCTGGATTGTTACTGGAATGGCCACAATCAGTTTCCTTTCTATCCCAATGTCTGCAGAATTGCGGAACATCTGTAAAGCTGTCAAGGAGATGCCTTGTCATTGATTTGTGAATGTGCTACTGATTGGCTAGCTCTTGCTATCCAATGAAATGCCTGAATTTGGAGTCATGATTTGATGGGTCAAAACTGCCATTATTATATATCTTTCTCAGAGTGATGTGGGTTTAGTGTGCATTAAGGATGAATGTTACTTTGTGATGAAGCTTATCATTTGTCACTGCGCCATTAGAAACGTATTGATACTGTATATGTACTAGTGTTGGTTGGAGTTTGTTACTGTTTTGGAGGTGAGTACTTGATGGGGTGATGCAGTGTGGTGTGTTACTGCATGCTCATGTGGTGATGGGGTTTACAGATGATCCATTATTTAGAGTTATGAAATACTTTTAGCCATTTGAGAGCCATGTGTCAATACCATTTTAGCCTTTGTAATCAACAGTTAGAAATGTACCTGCTTTTTTGAGGGTCACTACTTTGATAGATCATCAATTATGGATTGAATGATGTCGACATTTCTAAATGCAATGCAATGTATTCATGCAACTTTTTTATACAACCGCTGTATGCTTATTAAGGACTTATGACTACCCATGGATTTGACTCCCTCCAAAGTACCTAAATGATAGTCCATCCACATTTGTTCTAATGGGGCTATTTCGCAAAGTCCTGGATCATAGAGATGTTTATTCTGTGGTCAGAAAGGAGAAGGCTGAAGTTGTCACACAGGGTTAATCATACATGTGAATATCTTGGACTAGCCTAGTTCTGTTCTTAAATCTAAACTGTTTGTAAGCCTGAAGCAAAGCCCTTAGGTTGGTGATGCACTTGGCAATAGAGATGGGCAGCTCTCTCCCACAGTCAGCAAAATGAGACATGGGGTCAAACATCCTGGCCGCAGGATTTTCCAACGGCATGAAAATGGCAATGCTGGGGCAACACATTGGGCACTGTTGCCATCTGACTCTCCCAAAAGATTACCTTGTATACTAACCCAAATAGAATATCGAAGTATGGGGGTTACATAGGAATCAAATTCCTGAAATCACTGACCCCCTGCCTGTTGTAACTGCTACGTGAAACACTGCTGGTTTTAAACCATGTAAATGAAAGGTCAAGGGTTAATATATGATATCTATGTGTCATTAACCGCAATAACATGAAATGCTTTACTGAGAAAAGGGCTTCTTCAGATGAGGGCTGTTAAGCATGAATGGTGGTGTGAAAGAATAAGAATGAGTGTTAGAAACAATGACAATATATGACTAAAAAGTGTCTGTAACCAAGCCCCATGGCAGGTGTGTATATACCTAGTTGTACTCTACCTTCTCACTTTCTGAAGCATGTCTAGAACTACAGTAGTTTCCCCTCACCTGGCAATTCTTCCAGGAGACCTAATTTCCATTTAATGGATCCTACTAGGTGGCTCACCTGATAAACCAACAGGTGGCATCAGTTCCAGACCTCCCTTTCTCTTATTCTTCCTCTGTCTGTCACTCTCACTCTTTCTCCCTCTTACACTCCAGTTTTGCTCTTTTTTTTCCTGTCAAACACTTTTATGTATGTCTTTGAAGCAGAGTGGATATGTGCTGGCTCACTAAGTTGAGTATTGAAGCCATAGAGATGAAGTGAACTCACATCAGGTGTTGTGTATCAGTTTCATCTGAATTCAGTGTCACTACAAGCACCAGAAAACTTCCACGATCTGCTGTCACCTGCCTCCCTGACTTTAACCCTTACAATGTGTGCACTTGCGTCAAGGTCTCATTGACAAATGAGGGCTATAACTGTTTGTCTTGATTGTTCAACACATTTCTTTCTGCTTCTCCTTTTCTGACGTTGCATATCTTCATCTCTTTACCTGAATAATTATGTAAAAAGGACTTGTTTGGATTAATGAGAAAATGGCGCCTTTACATTTTTTGAAAGCATTAAACTTGAATTAAGAGATGCTCTCTTGTGTTAAATTCATTTAACCTGCCCGGTGTCATTGCTATGCTTTGTGTGATGTGTGAAGTTAGATCCATATTGCCAACATCCAAAACTTCCCATACAATGGCTGCTATAATACAAGGGTATGAGTCACAGACATGGTTTATGTTTTAAGGTCCTTCCACAAGATCGTTGTATTTGAAAATACAAGTATTGCCAAGCTGGGGAGTCATTTTGTGAGGTTTTATTATCTCGTTCTCTAGTGATTTATATTGTGGATATGTTTGTGTGAAGGTGTTTTCCCCCCTCGATACATTTGGAAACCCTTCGCCCAGGCCACATTCACTCTATCAATGTTTTATTGGTGAGAATCATAAAAATGGGTTTTATGTGTGCTGCATTACTGACTTCAAGAATGAAGTGAGATCTCCTGGTAGCAAATAATTATTGTTTAAGATAGATTTTGCTCCAGTTGCTAGTACCTGATTTCAGCAGGTTCATTTGTAAGTTAGGCTGCATCTGTTTCTCTCTGTTCCATTTGTGCCAAAGTCTTGCTCACATATGTATTAAAGTCATCCAGCTTGTAATCCTTTGAGGATAGTGGTACAGGTTTTTAAACTGGGGTGGACACAATAAAAAGTGTACTGGTTAATGTAATGCACTTCAGTCTGCAGGCCGAGGAGCAAGCCCACCTTCTATTAGCCTCTTTCAGCTTCTGTCTTCAATGGAGGAATGTGAATCCAGTGATGTTGGTGCAGGCAGCTTTATCAATGAAACAGGAAGAATATATTGTGCTGGTCAGAATATCATCAAGCTTTTCTTTTCAAGTTTCTTTGTTCATTTCAGCATCCTTGCCCTTCATTGTCTTTTCCTTGTCCAATGGATCACAGCAAATATTTTGTAATTCATGTTTTTCTCCTTGGTCTTTCCTTCCTCTAGAGTTTGCTGATCATCAAAGCAGCTAGTATTTGCAGTGGAGGCAGTGATGTTATTGGAGGGATTTCTGTCCCTGGAACAGAAGAGGCATTCTCTGTCTGTCCATATTTTGCTGGTCAGAGTCTCATCTGTCTTTTTATTGTTGGTGACCTCAGTGACCAGATCTGTCTCTGCATTTTCCTCCCTTGGTGCTGTTTCATCTGACACGTTGTCCTCATTATCACAGGTCTCTGTGTCAGTCCACACATCAGCTTTTGGAGTCTTGTCCTTAATAGAACTGTTGACCGCGATGGCATTTGGCATTCCCAACCTTCTCTCCTCTGTTGAATTATTATCATCTCTGGATATGTCAGACATGCATCATCAATCAGTGTTGCCTCTGTCTTAACACTGGACCTCTCAACGTCTTTGCTCATCTCTGCATTTTTGGCCTTAGCCACTTTCTTCTTTTTTCTTTTCTGTATTTTCTGATTAGTGTCTTGTCTATCTTGTCTTGTTTGCTCTTTACCAAATTCTCCTTTGATCTGCCTCTATTTCAAGTATGCATTTGCTCACTCGTCAGCTGCAGCCACGTCATCTCTGATATCCTGGGTCAGCTTGTCCATCTTCTCCTGCCTGATAATCCTCCTGCCTCTCAGTTTTCTACTACCCACATCTACCTGTTTCTTCAGGGCCTGCATCCTGGACAACAATAATGCCTACGCCAGAATGCTGCTGATGGACTTCAGTTCAGCCTTCAACACAATAATCCCACAGAAGCTGGTTGAGAAACTTTCCCCACTCGGCCTCAATACCTACCTCTGCAATTGGATCCTAGACTTCCTGACAGAAAGACCACAGACAGTCCGTGTTGGCAGCAACACCTCCCGTTCCATCAGAATGAGCACCGGGGCCCCCCCAGGGTTGTGCGCTCAGCCCGCTGCTGTTCACGCTGCTAACCCATGACTGCTCTGCCAAATCCAGTACAAACCACATCATTAAGTTTGCTGATGATACAACAGTGGTGAACAATGATGAAACAGCGTACAGGGAAGAAGTGGAGCAGCTAGTGGGTTGGTGTAAGGACAACAACCTGTCCCTCAATGTTGACAAGACAAAATAGTTGATTGTGGACTTCAGGAAGACTCGGATCGACCATGAACCACTACACATCAACGGTTCCACTGTGGAGAGTCAGCAGCACCAAATTCCTTGCTGTGTACATCGCCGATGACCTCACATGGTCCCTGAACACCACCAACTTAGCCAAGAGGGCCCAGCAGCTGATGCAATTCCTGAGGAGACTGAAGCAGGCGAGGCTCCCACCCCCCATCCTCACCACATTCTACCAAGGCACTGTTGACAGTGTCCTGACCAACGGAATCACCATCTGGTATGGGAACTGCAACACAACAGACCGCAAGACCCTGCAGCAGAGGCGGAGGGCATCATAGGGGTCTCTCTCCCCCCCATTCAGGACACTTACCGGGAAAGATGCCTCCGGAAAGCCTCCAGCATCGTAGGGGACTCTTCCCACCCCTCTCACAGATTCTTTGACCCCCTACCGTCCGGCAGGAGGTACCGCAGCATTAAAGCCAGCACCACCAGGATGCGCAACAGCTTCTTCGCCCAGGCTGACAGACTGCTCAACACCTCGCTGCTACCCAAAAAACATACACGCCTTATTTGACACACACACACACACACACACACACACACACACACCCTGCATGGGTCACTTTACACTAGACACTACTACTCAGCACATTGTTTTTCTACTATATATTTTATTCTTTTATTTATTATGTTGGTTGTATTTTATGTCATGTCTTATGTTCTGTTTTTTTGCACCTTGGTCCTGTGAGGAACGGCATTTCGTTTGGCTGTATGTGCTACATATATGGCTGAAATGACAATAAACTTGACTTGACTCTTCTTTTCCTCTTCCTCTTACAGTATTTTGACGAGAGGAATTATCTGGTTGATTCTGAACTGACTTTTTACTAGACTGACACATACTGGTTATACCCTAGGGCCTAGGCAATACAAGTCAATTATTATTAATAGATAGATAGATAGATAGATAGATACTTTATTGATCCCCGGGGGGAAATACTGGGGTTTTTATTTATTATTATTATTAGTAGTAGTTGTAGTGGTACTAGTAGTATTTGTACAGTATAGTATAGTGCTTGTCTTAAGGTGAAAGAGCTGCAGACATCAGTACAGCAATAGGTTCACACACACTCGTTTGTTTTATTAGTGTGTTACCCTAAAGCCCACTGGATGGCGATACGCACCATCATCACGCCACACTGATCCGCCCTCATAGTGACGTCAGCTTGTAAACACGGAAGAAAATTAGTGTTCTTAAACCCTTTGCTGCTGAATCTATCTTCCCCGTCAGGCTGGCAAACTATTCAAATGTCTGTTCTTGCCGAAGAACATTTGGTCAAGCAATGGGAAAGGTCAGAGGGCTTTTCTGTTTTTCATTTATTTAAGTACAGAAATTTAAGTACACAAACTCACTGTGAAGCGGTGGGTACACACACTCGCGCTTACTTTACACCCCACGCACTATAGTAAACTGTTCTGTCGAGAATTATGTAGCACAGAGGTTCCCAAATTTCTTCATGTCAAGGACTCCCAAATAGATACACAAGCAAAGCTCGCCGAGCCTGCGTACATGCGCGGGTGTCGCTCACAGACTTCCGCATGGGTGTTTGCCAACATACTTGCACCTAACGCGTACACTAGGGGGTAGTGTCGCATTTACTAAAGTACACCCCGATTAAAGTAAACTAAGAGACGTGCTCGTTACGTTGTAGTGGATCAATTGTTTTCTTTTTTTGCAAACGTAATCTGAGAGTCGCTCCTCAAACAGCACCGGTCATTGCTATTCTCCGTTTGTTTGTTTTAGTTCCATTTTGGGTCTTGGCCAAACCCCCAACGCTACCGGCGATACTCCCCTGCTCAACCAATCAGCGTTTGTTTGAGTCCAGTCCCCGTTTTGCTTTCTCAGTTTCACCTTGTGTCCATTTCGATCAGGTACCCCAATAGTCAAAAGACCACTCTTGTCATAGGAACTTATTTCGAACAACGCGTTTGTTATAATAAGCTAGTTTGAAATAGGTCCTTGTTAAAAACAAACAAACAAATAAATACAAGTCCCTCATAAGGCATTGGCAGAAGCAACTAAATGTTTTTCTCTGCGGCTGTAACTCTGCCAGCAGCTCTGGAGTAGTGCCACCAGCCTCACCAGCCATTGATTTGTGAGTGTGCTGTGAAAAGGCCACTGATAACAGCATGATTCCATATTATGTCCTTATTCCCCTTGCTGTCTCCCCTGCAGATTTGTGTCTGGCTCTGGAGCTATAAACGTCCAGCTGAAAGCTAGAGAGGTAGAGCCCTTGATTAAAGCTTGGGTCAGAGGTTGTTTAGTCTCAACCTGGAAAAGATTGGCTAGCCAGTGAAACTTATTAGTTATAACTGAGCAAGTATTTCCCCTGTTTTTTTTCTCCCCACCAATGACACATTACTACTTCACAACCCTTGTTCTCAAAGCGGAGTAGCCTAACTGCTATATAGTAGACATTTTTCATACTGCGTTAGATTTTAGAAATACAGCATAAGAAACAGTGTTGGTAAGTGATAATGGGTGTTTAACATAGTGTGTGTGTGTGTGTGTGTATGTATGTGTGTGTGCACATTGTTTTCTATGGTTGCACTAACAGATTGAGAAAGCCTATATTCGTGCTCTGTCCCTGTGTAGTGAGCAGGCCAGTCTGAGACAGCAGGTGGTAGAGGAGGACACAGAGGACTGGCAGAGGAGTCCAGACTTCTCCGGCCTGGAGAGAGTTGGTGGAGTGGACCTGTCCTTCATCAAAGGGGACGACGTCAACGCCTGCGCCCAGCTCGTGGTACTCAGCTACCCTGACCTGGAGGTGAGTTGTGTTGTTGGGTATGGCTGACATGTTAATGGAGGTTTTAACGTCATCATTACTACTACTTACATCCCTTTATGAATCTTATAGACTTTGCATTGTCAGCTAGATTCACAAAGTAAAGAGGAGCATCCATTAATAGGCTGCAAAAAATGTTTTGCTTTGAGTTTACAGTAGGCACACACTTAAACAGAGCATTTTTACCATCTCACATGAGGCAGAAAGTACAGGAGAAACACCTAGGTTGTGAAGTATGTGAGCATAATGGTCTGATTGTGACGTCTGAAATGACTTAACCTTGTGAGTTTGTGGGCAACAGGACCATCCTTTTGAAGTATGCTCCTGTTTACTTGGTTGATTCCTGAGCCTTCTTATGCAGTCCACTTTTTCTTCACCCCAACTAACTTTCCCCTCAGAGAAATGTGTGTATCTGACCACGAGACCATTGTTTTTAATGTGCTGTTGACCATTTTAATAGCACCTGCTGGAGTATTCTCAGTACCGTTGTTCCCTTTAAGAACCAAAAAATTAAGAAAAATACACTTGCCATTGCTGCACGCTGACACATCATGAAGGATTTCTGAAATACCTATGAAATATAAGAAGGCGGTTAAGTATGCAAGAGTGGCTTATTTCTCTGACCTTATTTCCAAGAAGATGTTATTCATTCAGTTGTTAAACCTCACTACTCCATCTACTCTGTCTTTGATTACTCATGTCAGCATCTGAGGAAAAATCCCCTTTGTTTTTTAGATGGGTACTATTTGAAATACATATCTACCTAAAGGTAGGACATTTTGCCCACATTTCACAACCCTGTCTGACGTGGATTACTGACATGGTGCAGTGTATTGCTCAACTACATTTCAGCAGGATACATGGCCGGTGATTGGTTGATACCGCGATTTAACCTATAACCTTTTGGCCTAACCACTAGGCTACTCTGCCCGTCCCATAAATAGAAGCGATAAAATAAAATAAAAGATTAACCAGTATTTCTACCGCCCCCAGGTGCTGTATGAGGACAGTCAGATGGTGACCCTGACTGCCCCCTACATAGCTGGCTTCCTGGCCTTCAGAGAAACCCCCTACCTCCTGGAGGCCCTGCAGCGGCTGGAGAGGAGCCAGCCCAAGCTTCTGCCTCAGGTCAACATCTGGACACGTGCGCACACACACACACACACACACACACCCACAAAAACTATCATATTCCCTGATTTCTCAAAATTATTGGTCATCGTCTGAGTTGACAAGCTAGTTTAGATAAGAAATGGCAGAAAAGTTAACTTCCTCCTGGTAGAAGTATGCCCACTGCTTTGATTTTATTCAGCTAAATGATGACAAGAATATTGGATGTCGATCTCGTGTCTATTTTGACTCAGACTTGTCTTGGTCTCGACCACTACCGACAATTTAAGGGGTTATACTTGTGTATAGTATGTAATGGTACTCAAAATCCTTTAACCAGTAAAATACTAAAGAGTATGGTACAGAGCTGCTGAGAGAACTACATCTCTGTTGATCCTGAAGAAACTTGACTGGGGTGATTTTAACATCAGTCCTGCTATATGGTTATCCTGATCATTCACATAGAAGATTGAGTGATTTTTAAAGATAAGAGAGGATGCAACCATCAGTTATGTTGGTGTAATGGAAAATGCATATAACACAGTAGTGCAACAAATTACAGTTCCCAGTGAGCAATCGGTAATGTAATAATATTACTTTTGAAATGAGTAACAAGTAATATATTACTGTTTTGAGTAATGAGCCCAGCGCTGTTGACAACTCACCTGATATTATTGGACTTTCCTACCATCCTACCATATTTGCAAACTATTTGACACAAATTGTCTGATCTCCCTCTCTCACTGTGTTTGTTTATAAGTCAGCGCTCATCCATCGTCTCCCACTCACCTGTGTTAGTCATCGCTCACACACACACTCGCGCCCACTCTGTCAACACATACATTCATACACATACATGGCCACACACCACACACATAGTCACATGCATTTACACACATACACACACACACACACACATACACACACAGATACACAGATGTATCCGTGACATTTATCCCTGGACAGACCCACTCACTGCTCACTGTATCTGCAACCTTTCAAATGATTTTCCGGTGACTTATGATTCACAGCAGAAATATGCCGGTAGAATCACCTTTGGCAGCAAGAAATCATTGGGGTCGTGGAGATGGCAGTGTTAGAATGTCAATTTGAGGAACTCCTGCCTTAAAAACTTTCCAAGCTCAGCCAGAAGAAACTCTGCAGTCTGCATGCACTCAGTGAGATGGGGCTAAGCAGGAAAAACATGTCATGATAATGATAATGTTGGGTTAACCAAATCTAAACACTTATTTTTTTATTTTTGTAAGCCTGTTATAGTGTGAGCTATGTCGACCTTTACATATTTGTCTGTAAAGTGGTAAGAATTAATAACCTTTCATTGCTAACAGGCATAAAAAGAGAATGCAAGTTATCTGCGCCCTGCAAGTACCTGGATGGACAGTGTATATCTGTACCTTGCTTACTAATACCCTTTTCACACTGGTTTATATTTCTAATAATCAGGGTCCACCTGGGTAAGTCGACCCCACAAAATGACCGTGTGTGAGGCTTGGTGGGAATTGCCTCTGGATCAGCATACCGTGATATCCCCAGGTCATGTCTGTGAAAGGGTTATAGGTTAATTTCTAGGTTGATCCATTTCTCATGTTGCAACTGTTTTTCTTACCAACAGGTTGTGTTGGTAGATGGGAATGGTCTCTTCCACTACAGGGGTGAGTTTGTATTCCTGATATCCCCTGTTTGATTTAAGCAGGACTGTAGTCCGGTCTCGCTCTTGGATCGGCCTCAAGTCCCGATTTCTATGGTGTCTGAGGCTACGGTTGCATTTGTCACTTTCACAGTCACTGTCATCTGATCACGGGAGGATGTATGAAAGGAAAAATTCACCCTAAAACACTGTTGAAAAACAGCTATTGGCGATGCATTTCTGGGCCCAGTTTGTTATTTGGTGGGATAATTTTCATATTCCGGTGGATAACTAGCCAAATATAGAACATTTTCAGCTATGTAAAACATCATGGTAAACATAAGGTTTTGGTGTCAGTCCCTCACAATCAAAGATCAAGGGCTTCTTTCTAGATCTACCATTTTGCACCGACATTCATAATCATACAGTTAGATAGGAAAAGGAAAATTAGGAAAATAACTCTTGGAATGCATTGAACATCACAGATTGGCGGTATATAACAGTATAACAATGTGGCCCAGACAGCTCAGTTGGTAGAGCATGAGACTCTCAATCTCAGGGTTGTGGGTTCGATCCCCATGTAGTGTAACTTGTAAGTTGCTTTGGATAAAAGCATCTGCTAAATGACTGTACTGTATCCGAGGGTGGAATTGTCCTTTAAGCTATCACGTCATATATTTAGTACACTGCATCAATTAAATACCATAGTCTTGAGAAAGACTTGAGTTGCTCTGACCTTAGTCTTGGCCTGGATTTAAGATTGCTATTATTGTAACTTTC
>OOFE01010942.1:0-20279 GCA_900323365.1 Monocentris japonica
TTTAGCAGTAGCAAGGATAGTAGACCGTTAAGAGTGACAGGAAGTGGGTGAAAGATGTGTAACTGCAGCAAAAGAATGGAGACACAAACCCTTACAGTCAGAACATCTGGTATATCCAAGTGAACTCGTCCACTCCATGAGTCACCTACACAGTGGAATTAGCGGTTTGAGAACTGCTGGTTTTTCTTCTCCTAATCATGTCACCCCAACCTGCTTCTCTCTGTTGCAGCACTGGCTGGATTGGTCCTGTGAGTATCTTTGGCTACTTTGTGATTGGGACCATTGCCAACAAAATTCTTATGGGGCCTATTGTAGCAACTCTGTTTGAGCAAGAAAAACTGGAGGGAGACTTCAGGTAAATTCAATATATGTGTCATGGTGTAACAAGTGACAAATACACAAGGGTGTTAAAGGAAGAATTTGTGCTGACAAACGAGCAATCAGTCATTTGACACATTGTTTTTTCCTGAACTAATCAGGAAACTAAACTAGACAGAAGAAGTTTGAAATGCAGACGTTTGCATTCAGTGCCTGAACTTTAACCTATAGAGTCCTAGAGATAGTGATATTGTGTCAGCTTTATTGGACGCATGTCCTTCTAAAGTTTATTGTCATGGAAACCAGTTATTTAAAAAGGAAGTTTCTGATGTAGACTTTGGCCTGATGCCTTTTTGCCTATGAGGAAATATCACAGGATATGTGTCAGCTAAATGAAATGTTTTATGTTGGAAGAAAATGGATTGTTTTACGCTCTTTTATTGCCATGTGTGGTTTTAAAGAAAGGTGTTTTTGCATCTCCAGATTCAAGCACATGCAGATCCGAGTCAACGCAGAGTCTGCAGCTTTTTACAGGTTCGGCGCATGCACATAATTTACAGACCTGGGTCAACATGACTTTTTATCATTTGCTTTATCCTGCCAGGTGACAGGTAGGTAGGGTTTGCCACATAGGAGAATGACAAAGTTGACAAAGAATGACAAAGTTTTGACAATCACAGGGAAGTCAAATTGTGCTCAAAAGTCTATATAGCATACTTTCCTTAGCTTGACCACATACCTGGCACTATCTAAATTGTCCTTCTTTGGCAAACCTCACCCAACTCCTGCTCCAAGCAGCTTAAAACAAATGCTGAGGCGTATTTGCAAATACAATTTGACAACCATGTGATAATATAATGTTCCAAATAAATGGTTTACAGTAGCAGTCTGTGCAGTTCAACCTCATACAACCCCGTCTATACATGTCTATACGGCTTATGCTCGTCTGTGTGTTTGTAGAGCTGGTAAAGTGGAGCACATAAGGACTGACCGAAGATTGCAGACTCTATTGCATACTCAAAGGCGTCTGATGAACAAGGAGCTGTGGCTTTATAGTAAGACCATCTGACACACACATACGTTGGGCAGCAGGTGCATCTGTTAAACCTCTACAGCTAGCCCCTAACCTATCCTCTCTCAGTTGGGGTGAACACCTTTGATTACCTGGGAGGTTTCCTCAGCTACATCATCATTGCCATCCCCATTTTCACTGGTGTCTACGACGGTCTCAGCCCTGGAGAGCTCAGTGCACTCATCAGTAAGGTAGGTATTTATCCAGTTTCATGGTTTTTCATCAAAAAAATGCCGGAGGGCTAAAAAAGATTCATTACTCATGCACAGTCCAAATACAATGGGTCTAGAAAATCTGTACATCCTTACAAAACGTATTGTTTCTATTGCCTTTAGGGCGGAAATGAAAATCAATCAAGTGGATTTTTCTTTCATTTAGACATCGTAAACCACAACATTCAGAAACTTAATTAGAAATGGAAAAACTACAACGCCTTGTTTGGAGAAGTGTACCAAACCTTTATAATAGGAGTTGTCATTGTGCTGAAGTTTAACCAATCACCACCCAAAGCATGCTCAAAGCTAATTTGTCTTAATTGGTGACCAATCAGATTAGATCAGCATAAAATCAGCTGTTCCTGATTTCTTTGTTTCTTCGTACATGTCAGTATAAAGAGACAACTGTTGGCAATACATATAAATAGATATCTTAAATATATTGTGGAATCCAGTTAAGACCATAATCAAAAAATGGCACCATTAGGACCTTTCCCAGATTAGGCCATCTCTCCAATTTTGTTTTCTCCACACTTCTGGGGTAGGGTGGCAAGATAGAAGCTACTTCTAACAAAGAAAAAAACATCCAGTCCCGTCTGAAATATACAAAAAGATGCTCTGGCTCTCCACTTGCCAGAGCGGCTGTTATATGAGCCAAAGATGCTTCCACCAATGACTGTCTTTGACCATTGGGTGGCAGCAAAGCCTATCTAGCCTGAAAAAAAACATTAACTTGGGTGTAGGCAAGTCTTACCATCACAAACTAACACACGATGGATGCCAAATGTTTGTACATGTCATTCTCTGATGTAGATTTTTGTAGCTCTCTTTTTCTCTTTCTGTTCAAACACTTTTCACTTTCTTTAAATTCCGGCAACTTTATTTCTCTCTGCTTCACTTTGTCTGGTTCTCCCTTCCGAATTCAGAATGCCTTTGTGTGCATCTACTTGATAAATGGCTTCACACAGCTAATTGACCTGTCAACCACTCTGTCAGATGTGGCTGGATACACCCACAGGTATCACACAGCATATCATCACCATCAATTCACCTCCTTGAGGAGAGATGACCACAATAGTGTTTGTGCTGATCAGCCACCTTTTCAGTTTATGAATTTGTGTGTGTTGTGGTCAGGATTGGGGAGCTGAGGGAGGTGATGGATGATATCTTGCGTAGGCAGTGTGACTATGACCCAGCATCAGGGGAAAGCTACGACTTTGACAGGTAGGACTGTGTTTGTCTTGACTATTTTACATTCCCCTCTGGTGTGTCTTTTGATTTAAAAAAAGAAAAAAGTTTTGGTCATCTCAAGGACAAAGAAAATACACCAAATGCATTCATAACACACAAAAATACAATACATTTTTGATGATGTTCAATACATTGAACATATCAAATAGTACAACAAACAAATAAAGTTACAGTGCATTAACTGCATGGGTACTGCTTGCAACAAAGCCTTTCAGCCTCCACCAGTTCTTCTGTTATATCCTCCCTCTGCACAGTGACTTCAACGTCCATGCAGGCCCGGCCGACACAGCCTTCATCCTGGACCGGCTGTCCTACAAGTCTCCCTACTCAGACCAGCTATTGGTGGAGGACCTGAGTCTGAGGATCAGTCAGGGAACCCATCTACTAGTGGTGGGGAACACGGGCACTGGCAAGACCTCACTGCTGAGGGTCCTTAACCGTCTCTGGGAGGCCCACAGTGGTGAGGGAGCAGGGAGACTGCTGGTCAAGTGAGACGGAATGAGGGAGGGTTGAGGGATAAAATTTGATTGAGTGATTGTTTGCATGTATGACAGGACAACATATATATTTATTAATTTACTTTTTTATATAGGTATTTTTATGAGGAGGGGTGGGGAAGGGTCATAAAGCCCTGTGTTTCTTAGATTTGTTCATGCTTTTTTTTACACTGCAAAACTTGAAAATAAAATATGCCCAAATAAAATAGTGCACATTAGTCAAAGGGATACAAAAATGAGAGTGTGATCTGTAATTTCCCGACACATCAGCAGCTTCATGGGTATACTGTTTTTTCCCTTTTCCTCAGGTTTTGTCCAGATGACCACGTGCTTTGGACCCAGAGGGATTCTCTTCCTGCCCCAGAAGCCGTACCTGACAGATGGCACACTCCGCGAACAGGTCGCTGTCTCGCACAAAAAATAGTTCCCCTTTAAAAGTAGTTGTCCTTAAGAGATTTGTTTCCATTGCCAACTGCCCCAAGACTTTCAAATAATAAGTATATAGCGTTTTTCTTAGATTTCAGCACTTTGTAAAATTGTTATAGAAGAATTATGAATTTGGATTTACTAGTTTTCTCTTCAACAGGTGATCTACCCCTTGAAGGATATTTACCCTGCATCAGGTATTATGTTGTATACTGCCGTCATTCTCTGCACAGTATTAAATTGTATATATTGATTATAATAATAATAAATTGTATTATTGCACAGGTGATATGTCTCTATCTGGGAAATTGGGCCTTTTTACTTGTAAATTTGCGTTGATGCAGCCTTGTATAATAACCGGATTACCAGTAATCCCAGAATGTGTGTTTCTTTTTCAGGGTCTGTGGATGATGACAGAGTCCTACAATTTCTGGAACTAGCAGGCGTGGTGAGTGAATTTATACTACTGTTTTAAATGTGTCAGCATCAGCAAAATATCCTTTATGTTTTTTACTGTGCAAACTGCTACGTGTGCCACATTCATTTATTTGTAATCTTGAACATAAATGCTGATCTTAACCTGATCGCTGTCCACTACTCCAGTCCAGCCTCCTGAAGCGGACAGGCGGGTTGGATGTAAAGGTGGACTGGAACTGGTAAGAGGAAAAACAAGAAGAAACTATAAATGTGTGTATTGTTGTCACTAGAAAAAAATAATTGTAATAGAAATTCCCCTGTTTTTTTTTGCACTCAGAGGCAAATTCAGGTCAGACACTTCACCTCTCAGGGTATACAGCAAAAATCTTTTTCTAGAAAACATGTCTTGATTAAGTAGTATCTGGAAAAAAAAAATAAGTTCATCCATTTTCTTGGGACCATACAGGATCTGAACCGGTTATTTATTATTTTTTTCTCTGCAGGTATGACGTCCTGTCTCCAGGCGAGATGCAGCGTCTCTGCTTTGCACGCCTCTTCTACCTGCAGCCCAAATATGCAGGTCCGTTCCCCTGGATCTCTGTTCTGTATTTATTGTACTAGGTGAATGATGGCAGTGATTCTGACATTGAGTTTGCTTGTGTTCGTTGTGTTGTGTTTTTAAATTTAACTTTGGATATAATACATCTATGTCCTCAGTGTTAAACGTGATCTTCTGGTGTGTTTCTCTCCAGTGTTGGATGAGGCCACCAGTGCTCTGACAGAGGAGACGGAGGCACAGCTGTACCGTGCCTGTAAACAGTTCGGCATGACCTTGGTCAGTCTGGGACACCGTAGCAGCCTGGAGAAGGTAGCGTGAACACGCATGCATACTTTATGTTGGTTAACCTGGTTAACCCTCATGGCTGGTCTACAGAAAGTAGCTGCTCTGCTGGAACGTAAATAACGATCTGTAGCTGAAGAACCATGCTTGAGATGTGAATACCTGTTTGAACCTATAACAGTAAAATACAGTTTGGGTCCAGCATTTGATGAACATTAATGTGACATCCAGTGTAAGATGCTGCCTCAGTCTTATTACACTGGTAATAACTAGGTTGTTTTTCTGTTTCTAACAGTTCCATGATGTCCAGTTGAAACTGTGTGGAGATGGCCGGTGGGAGCTGACCAAGTTAAAAGGGGGTAGCGGTAGCCTGATTCTCAGAGAAGGGAGCATGTGACTGGAGGGTCACTGCTCTGAATCCCTGGACATGCCAGGCAGATCCACTGGAGGTCCCTAGTGGCCAACAGTACGCAACCAATTTGTGTATATGTGTGTTACCCTCCCTTTCCAGCTTATTGTGAAAAGAGAATGTATTTTTCACCAACTTGCCTGGTGAAACCAGAGACAAGAAAATGATAGGGGATGGGGGTCACTGATATCTCTCCATAACTACAAACAAAATGTCCCCTAGACACTGATCCAGGACTAGTTTTGTATAAAGTTTGGATTAGGTTTGTTGCTTGGGAAGCTGAACCACTCAGTCAGTAAAATATTGTTTTTGTGATATTAAAATTGTTTATTATATTTCGTTCACAATCATTTCATGGAAATATCACAATATCTCAATTTTTTGTAATAAAACACGTAATGTTCCTCAACTCTTTGTTAGTTATATCAGGAGCGGTGCGCAATAATATGCACATACAGTTTTAAAGAACAATTTAAGTCTGATTCCATAACATTTTCATTTGTACAATAAAGAGTTGATAAATTCTTGATACAATGGCACTTCATCTTCAGAAACCTTGTCTGGTTACGTGGAATGTACAGGCCATTTGAACACAGCTAAAAGGCGTGGGCATCACCACTGCCATATTCTCCCTCGACAAGAATCTGTCTGCCTTCCATCAAATTTCAAACACATCATTGCGGTTGCTCTTTACCACAGAGATCACGGTGACCTTGGATGACCTCCTGAACTGCAGCGGGGTCGTCTAGGGTGCTGAGGTCACCCAACCCGTCCAAGTCACGCTCCACCACCTTCCGCAGCACCCGGCGCATTATCTTGCCTGAGCGTGTCTTCGGCAGACGCTGGACAAACTATGAAATTACAAATAATTGTTCATACAAAAGAATGCCGATTGTTAAGACGAGTTAGTGCTATGCTAGACTTGACTGGGTAAACATCTTTTTGGCAATGTAAGTCAGTGGAACAAAGATGATCCCAGTGGTTATACAGTTGAAAAACCAAGCCCAAACCTGTTCATATTTATCAGTCCTCTCAGTAAAGTAACTCTGATCTCGGTGAAAAGACGTCTGTACCTGGATGAAGTCAGGACAGGCGTACTTGGCGATGCTTTTGGACACCATGTCCCTCAGATGCCGGGCCAGGTCAGCCTCTTGGACGACCACTTCCTTCTTTAGCACCACAAAGGCATACACACCTAGAATGGCAAAGAGAGAACTGTCTTCACCCACATGAAAAATCTTGAGTGCCTTAAAATCTGTTTTGTCACTGCAACACGGGAGTAAAATGAAGGGAAGGTCGCCACGGAAACTGAATCTGATGTTAGTAATAATAATGGCCCATTTCACAATCAGTGATAAACCATCTACACACATCGACAGAAGTTTTCTAGTAGGAGATTTCACCTTTCTACAACCCCAGTGTCAATGTTGAATGTTTTTCACTTTGCTGACTTTGTGATCAACTAATATTCATCACAGTGGACTCACAAATCTGGTAAACACAATTTTGACTGGATTGTACCTTTTAAAAGGTTTCCTACTCACCTTGTCCTTTGATGTCATGTGAGTAGCCTATGACAGCAGACTCAGCCACCCCAGGGCATTGGTTCTGGGACAGAGGGGCAAAATGAGCATCAGCTGAACACTTGATGCTAGATTAAATGTTTTTTTTTTGTTTTTTTTTAACTGCTTTCATATGAATCTATATTTAGAAGTTTTGTTTACCATTTGAAAAAATACAAGCAAAGTCACAGCTGTAATAACTGAATCCAAATTACAACTTGGTGGAAAGTGGAAGAAGAAGATTATCATTTCCTTTTCAGTTCAGTTAAGGCCAACTTATACGTTGTATGTTCTACAAAGGGAGTCGGTAGAACACAGAAACAGAAGCATGTGTCTTATGAGATAGCTAGGTTCAGCACCTTGGACAGCTTCAGCCACAGTGCGTTCTCCCTCCAAAAGGTGGTGCACTGATAATCCAATTGCCAACAATGTTTTTTTGCGGTTTGTCCTTTGTCCCTTTGCCAGACCAATGAAAGACCACTCCACTTCAACACTTACTGTACACTACTCTGAGGCACTACACCTACACTAGGCAGAGCACATCACACCACAAAATTGTCAAATTCAGCACTCCTTGGTCCTCCATCTTATTCAAATAGGTTTGCTATTAGACACCTGCACCTTTATGACTTTAATAGGCCTGGCTGCAGTTGGGATTTGAAAGTTACCTTTATTTACCTTTTCAAGAACAACTGAATTTGCCAAACTGTATAAAGAAAATGCTAAAAGGCATTAAAAGAAATGAATCATTGGCCTTACATACCAATACATCCTCTAGCTCTGCAGTCCCAATCCTGTGACCGCTCACATTGATGACATCATCAAGACGACCAATGATCTGGTAGTACCCCTCCTTGGACCGATAGGCGCCGTCACCAGTAAAGAAGTAACCTATCAGAATAATAATGAAAGGAATCAGAGAATAAGAGCAAACACTCCACCTTCCTCAAGTTTTTGTCTCTAATAAGACAGCAGAGAGAAGGGGAAACACTTCCAGGAAGACAGAAGAGTTTGTCGCTGAGCATTACGCACCAGGGTAAGGCTGGCAGTAGGTCTCCGTGAATCTCTGATGGTTGTTGTGAATGGTGCGGGCCATACCAGGCCAAGGCTGGGCTATACACAGAGCTCCAGAGGTGTTGTTGGAAGTCAGCACCTTGCCCTGAACAAAACCAGGAAGTAAAAAGTAAGTCAGAGAACAAAGTAAAGTAGCAATGTGATAATCAATGTAATTAGTACACATAAGTACTGTGTAAGTATCCAACATGGACATTTTTGTAATAATACCGATCTGATTTGCACCAAGTATTGTTCAATGCATGTGATTTTGTAATCGCTGTAAATGGTTTCAGTACACATTGTTAATCATCCCCTTCTGGTCTAGCCACTAGAGGACATTGATACTAAAGTGATGCAATACTCCTCTCAAAGTCACAGAGAACAGGCACAGCTGCAGTGCTCTAAATTTCAGATTAAACCCTGAGAATTGTGTGCCTCTCAAAATGGTGTGTGTGTGTGTGTGTGTTGGGGAGAGGCAGACAGATCAACTCAGAGACACCACTCCAACTGTCTGGACAATCTGTGCATTTCAATAGCAAGAGCAACTGCAATGGCCACACAGTAATGTGACAGATTTGAATAGGGCATTTGGCACACACAGGGTGGGATTGAGGGGTGGAAGAGGGGTGGGAGCAGGATGGGCATCAAAAGTGACACAGCTGGCGCCTATTTTATAATCCCAATCTGACCGCCACAGGCCATTCCCAGCCATCCAACATTTGGAGGGGTGGCACGCTGCACATGAGCAGAGAAACACACACACACACACACACACACTCCCAGGGACCAGCACAACACCTCACTGTCCATGAGCACCGCCCTGATGCCGAAGAAGGGTCTCATAGCCATTCTTGGGATGATCTCTGCGTCTGGGTCTGATGGCCTCGGGGCAATGCAGACGCCACCTGTCTCTGAGAACACAGCAAAGTGAGAGAAACCAAGTGTTGTATGTTGATGTAGAGGACAGGGAGCGGCAGGTTAAATAAGGGGCTGAACCTTCGTCACAGAGGGATCTGCCCACACCTGAGCAGCACTAGGAGTATTAAGAAACAGAACAAAAAAAGTTGCAGTGGAGCTGAGGGCAAAGAGAAAGTGGTGGGACAGTGACAGGAGAGGGTAAATTACAGAGCCATGGGACCTGCAAGCCTTTTGGAAACAAACAACTTGTGAACCCGGCGTAAGCCCCTCTCATCACTACAGATGTCGATTGTCGAATTGCGGCCATGCTAAGTAAATTAAACGCAATTAGGTTTGACCCCGGTAATCCGCCTGGTGGTGTTGGTGGCAACAGAGACGGCAGCAGCAGAGGGGACCCGTTAGAACTAGGACACAACAGATGATCCCACAATAGCATTAGCAACTGGCATCCCATTCAAATCAACTATAACGGAGAAAAGTCCCCAAAATCATGAGCAGTTTAGAGTCTATATTTAACTTTCTCTTTCTCTACAACACCTTTGGTGCTATTTTTCATTTCAGTCTCTCAATATACAACAATATATAATTATTAGACCATTCAATCCTACGTTCTTCCTATTGGGTGCTAAGCAGCATTTCCTTGCCTCTCTAGTTGTGTGTGATCCCACATGGGGGCTGTATGCCAACAGCAGATCAAAATCTCATTTTCTCTCTAAATGGGCTACTTGCACTCACATCAAACCAATGGCAATTATGAATAATGCCATTTACTCCTAATTGGAAACATGGCTCCAGGAAAATAACATAACAACATAATCCCCTTTGCTGAAGTAGGGTATTTGGGTCATATCTGTGTCTGTAATTCTCAAGCTCATGATGCTCGGATGTTTAATTATTGCAAATTAATTCTAGACATTTGCCATTTGTACGGTAATTACCATAGTTTTGCTCCATTTGATCATTACTCAATCTAATTTAGAGGGATTGAGGATGAAATACATACGGTCAATCTGGTCCTGTGTTCATCCTCAAAATCGATTTTATTAGCAAAATCAGCTGATTTCAAAACATGTTGCCATTATAAACCATCCTAAGCTACTTTAGTGGTAGAGTGGTTATTTTGCAATGACATCAGAGATTATCAAAGGGTAAAGCCCTACAAGGCTACAAGCATGAATCTACAATTTATACTATCAATATAATTTCTACTAGCATACAATCGCTAGTTCACACTGATATCAGACAACATGAGCATCACAGACAAACCGTTTTTTTCTTCTGCGCATGGCCAACAACATGAAGAGTCTACGCTGGGAACTGAGTCAAACCACAGGCCACGTTCATATTGTGTACGGGTTTGAGAAGTGGCCGTGCTACAAACTGCACCAGACAGACAGAGTCTCTCCAGGCGGCCTCGTTCCATTATGTCTAATGGCTGTTTTGGCATGACATCTGCATTCTGCTGTACAAAACTATCCAAACATACATTGGCTTATGTGAGCCTTTCACAGACAAAAGCACAATAAATATCAGTTTAAATTATTGTTAGTTGTAGGAAGGATAAGGATGCATGAAGGACATGCTAGTGAATGAAAAGAAACATTGTAATATATCAGAATCAGAATGGGGGTTTATTGTCAAGTAAGTTTACACATACAAGGAATTTGCCTTGGTCTGATGGTGCAACATTTAACAGAAGAAAAACAGAAGAAAAACAACATAATATCAAACATTGTGCTACCATTAAAAAATTATACCTATATTATACTTAAAATTATACGAAAAATATACTAAGAAAAAAAGCTTTTCCTGTGCTGCTCTGAGATCAGATATTTGGCACTATGAGGAAAACATCTGGTTTGTTTCCTGAGTCCAGAAGGAATAGAAAAATTCCCCCTCTCAATGCAAGAGTGTGCATGTCTGTGTGTGTGTGTGTGTGTGTGTGGTTGCTGTGCATACTTGTGCATTTGTGTGCATGAAAATGCACATACACACACACATACACAATATTACATAACACTGTTATTCTTGGAGGGAGGGACCAGACTGCTCGCCCCTTTAAGACTTACTGATAGTCCATTTAAGTGCCTGCTGCAGAGGTTGAGTTCTAGGAAAAGTTCATGAACTCAATTGTCCTTTATGTAGGGATTGTCATGACACTAACAGGGGACAACGAAATGAGAGAACCAGTTGAAACAGTATCAGAACCAGAACTGCTTTCATTCACCGAGTTCAACGGGTGCACAAGGAATTTGATTTGGTTAATTGGTGCTGACACGTTTCTAGATAGTTATTTACCTCATCTACAGACATGCAGACAAGACTGTGTGACAGTAGAGATATTCAAGCCCAAAGAATTGATCCAGTTTTGCAACATCGGCAAAGTTGGCAGTCACAGATATTCACTATACAACTTCATTTGATAAATAGCAAAAGATGCCTGAATCACTGATGCACAAAATACACATTTTGATGTATAGTCTGAATAGCTAGTATCAGTGTCCATATGCAGTTTGGCAGGGGCCAGTCAGGGTTCAATAAGGGTGGAAGTAACTCACTACATTTACTCTAGTTACTGTAATTAAGTAGCAAGCTTGTGCTTGTACTTTTCTGAGTATTTTTTCAAGTCAGTAAGTTACGTATGTTAAGTGTTTTGACTTTATTACATTTTAAATCACATCTGTTACAGACTACAAAAGCACTACATCAGAAACTGGCCAATGGTAAATTATGTCTGCTTCAAACCTGCACAAGCGTGTGGAGGAAGGGTTCATTTAAGCATAAAGCATTCATAAAGCTCAAGCAAGTCTTTAGTCTGTGAAGGACCGACCTGTCCAGGCACATTCTCACTACAGTAACAAGGTTTGTGAACATTAGTTTTTGTGACAAGGTCACAATAGCACTAGGATTAACTACTGCAATCTAACAACTCTTGCTAAGCCCAGGTCAAGGCACCAGCTATCATTTTTGGTTGTTATTTTTTATTTCTATTCTGTTTCCAATTGGTCCAGCAATATGCCACATTTCAAAGAGAGAAACAACCAGTTACCTGTTTGCCACCAGGTGTCCACCACAGGGCACTGTCCGTCCCCAACCACTCTGTGGTACCACTCCCATGCCTCGGTGTTAATGGGCTCACCCACTGGGGAAACACAACAGGTTGAGTCATATAATGCAATCATATGTTGTTTTTGTGTATTTTTCCTTTGAGCCCAATGCACAGAAATGTTATGATAAGAAAGTCAGTGAGGTTATGAGTTATACCTTTTACACTTTGAAACAGCTTTATTGAAAAATTATGTGTGTGTGTTCTTGTAGCATGCTGGACTTTGCTATGGGCACTGTGCATGACAAAGGCATGCTGACAGACATGCCTGGCTTGACTTTCAATGAAAGTATGTATACTACAACCTCATGTGGTGATCAACTATCATGCCACCAAATTGCAATTTTCTGACCATGTGTTGACAGGGATGCTAGATTGGAGATACATTCCAGCAGGCTTGTGTGTATATTTTTAGGTACTCCTCGTGGTTGGCATACCAGAGCCCAGAGTTTTGAGGGTGGAGCGGTCATATTTGTGCACCCACTGGTTTCCATACTTGAGCAGCAGGCGGATTGCTGTTGGAGCCCCATAAAACTGGTTGATCTTAAGCCTCTGAACCATCTCCCAGTACCTTCCTGAGAACAACAGAACATGGTGCAAGGAGATATTCACCCACATACTGACATGATGCTGCAAATCTAAAATCAGAATCAGAAAGTTGAGATTAAGATGGGAGCAGCACTTTCTTTAACCACAGAGGACTTTTACCCTCACCAGTGTTGTGGAGACTAATCCCCCCTGAGACAATAACAAGATGTGTACTGACACACGTGATGGTCCTGATGCCTGTGTATACTAAAGGTCCTATTTTTAGCATGGAAGGTATGGCCAGGTCAAGTTCAATTGTAAACAGTTCTTCATAGAGCAAGAGACCCTTTGAAAGCTCTTTACACTGGAGAGGAACACTGAGGAGTTGTGGGGAAACACACTTTACACATACACAACACCTGGAGAAACATTTGTGTCTCAGTAACAATTTGTATCAAGCCAAGGCACCTTTTTACTTTGTACTGCTGCCAGATGAGTGGTTTTCTTCTTTCTGCAACAACCAGTCCAACAGGCACTTTCTAACAACTATTTAACTCTTTCATGCAGTTGGTTGTTCAATTCTTTGCTGTTTCCAACTAATATAAACTTTATCTAGTGATTTGAGTCTATCTGGATGGCAAGAGCGCAAAAATAAACAACAAACAAAGAATCTTTCAATCTTTCATTTTCTAATATTACCACTAAAATTCGAGGCTGCGGTTGGCATTCATACCTGGGTCAGGGTAAGTGGGAGTGCTCTCAAACAACACAGTGGTTCCCCCGTTGGCCAGGGGCCCATACACACAGTAACTGTGTCCTGTTATCCAGCCAATGTCAGCAACACAGCCAAACACATCTCCATCATGGTAGTTGAAGACGTACTAGTGATGAGACGGATGTTTATGGAAAGAAGCATGTTGGTTGGAGGTGAACAATGTGATTGTTGAAGGAACAGTAATAGGAATTAATACTTCATACCATCGTTAAGCATTTATTTATTAGATATTTGGTAGCCTTTTGATGCCGCTTCATCACTGACATAAGCTTTTAATGGCTGTAAAAGTCCCTTGAACTCAAACATTAAATTAATATGGCGTGCTAAACTAGAAGGTTGCTCCATTGTGCCATAATCCCGATCAGGGTGAGATTTCCTCTGCAGATGGTCAAGCACAGGCCTTCGTTACCATAACTACACTGGGTGATAAAAAAATAACATGTCCGTTGTACAATTCTTTTTTTAATGCAAATGCGGGACGTGGTCGACATTACCCTGTGTGTGAGTGAGGCATACAGCAGGTATCCAGCCTGGGTATGGACCAGTCCTTTGGGCTTCCCTGTGCTGCCTGATGTATAAAGCAGGAATAACACATCCTCACTGTCCATGGCTGCTGGCTTACACATCACATCCTCCCTCAGCATCTCCTGCAGGACAGAATTACTTTCTAATGATCATTTTCTGAAAAACACTCTTAAGAGTAATAAGACAGCAATACAACAAACTTTACTTTCCATACAGAGTGGAAATATGCTTTGGCTTTACCAACATTGTTGCTAAATTGATGGGTTGATTAATTTATGAATAGGGTGCTTTTGGGAAACCCGGTGATAGCAGGGTAAGGCATACAAAGCACAGCTAAAGAGGTATTCTTTAATCTTTATTTATCTGGGGAAAGTTGACGGAGCTCAGCTGTTCTGTTCCAGCAATTCCCTGCGTCACATTCATGCAGTTGCACACATTCACCCCTGGGAGCTGCCCAGTACCACCGCAGTCCTCTACTGATGGCTTCAGGAGCTTAATCATGTTCCAATTGGCTTTCTGCTCTCTCACCTCCTCCATGGCGACGTCCCTGGCTGTCATGACAACTGGATTCTCTGTTCTCATAGCAACGAACACCTGCTGTACTGCGGGGCAGCTCTGGATGGCCAGATCCACAATCTTCTTCAGCTCAGTGACCTTACCTCCCCTTACGCCTTGGTTGGCTGTGATGACGACACTGGACTGGGCTGGAAATATCACAGGAAGGAAATCAGACCGGTGACGCCGTTTTTCGCAATCTTTGTGGGATGAACTGCATTCATACTGCCAGTTTTACTTTTATCAATTTCATTCAATTTCAAAATTACAACCATGTGTATTTGTGACAGAAGAGTTAATGAAATACAAATTGAGCATAACTTTATTTTGGTTACACCACAAAGCCATCCATTAGAAAGACCTCTTCAGTGGGGTAAAGAGAAAGACCCAACAGTGAATTCTGCCAATGAACAATGTCAGGAGCCAATCATAACTTTTTGACCCAGCCAATCAGATAATCCACGGCTCCGATCTGAATTAGTATTGCCTGCTGGATCCTGGGAGAGCCTGGAAGCCTACAGAAACTATTATTAGTTATCAGAAATCAACTGGGGCTCGGAGCAAAAATTAAAAATGAAGGGGCAAAAAAAATCCTGATTTCTAACACTTGACTATTTATCAGAAAATCTCAGGCTAGTGGAGGAATGTGTGGTATTGGTTTCTAGACACGTGGCTTGTCACTTAAATCTTTGTCTTAACTACTACCTAACGGGACACCGGTATCCCTTCTAGTCTCTCCAACAGGACGGTATCTGCAGGTCGGCCACACTGTCCGAGCCTCACCGTCTCTGATGCGGTCTGCCAGGGCCTCCGCGCTGAACCCTGCGAACACCACGTTGTGGGCAGCACCAATACGGGCACAGGCCAACATGGACACCACAGCTAGGGGGCAAGGGGGCATGTAGATGGTGACACAGTCCCCCCGCCTCACACCACGCCTCCTTAGCAGGTTGCCCAGGCGGCACGTCAGTTCCAGTAACTGCCTATAGAAAAATGTGTCAGGATGTGAACATACAGTATAAGTGACCTGAATGAAGCAGGAAGGCTAATGAAGCAATGTCAGTATCAAGATGACAACACACACATACTAATCCAGTTTGCTAACCTGTAGGTAACCTTGACCTCTGACCCTGGTTCATCTCTCTCCCAGATTAGAGCCACTCTGTCTGGAAAGGTGTGTACATGGCGGTCCAGGCAGTTCACTGCATGATCCCAAGAGGCCATGCACCACACAAACAAAATTTAGCAACACCATACATTAACACACATATCTGGAAAATGTTACAGAATCTGCTCCTCTCATCTGTCACCAAATTAGCAGTGATTTGTGTACTTCATGGTGTTCTGTGAAAAGCTGATTGAACACTGATTGTCCTGATACAATAGTAGCCTATACTGCCATACTATTTTTAGAAGCCTGTCAGTCTCTGCAATGTATTCAATGGCATAATGGTTCCCTGTACAAAAAATAGCTTAACACTGCGGATGTCTTGAGATAATAAAATACCCCAACCTCTTCCCTATAAACCCACTACCTGGTTGAACTGACCTCTAATAAATGCTATTGATAAATGTATGTCCAGCAGGCATTCAAGTAGAAATTAATAGTAAAAAATAATTACCGGACACATTCAGCTTTCCTCCCTCAAACCAATTAATTTTGCCTCGAGCCAAATCACAGTGTTGGACGGTGTGAAACGGACTCATCCAGGACAGTCTGCGCCTCGCCAGGACGTCCCAAAAGCGCTCAGGCTGGGTGACGGAAAACTCGTAAAGTCCGGAATGATCCCTTACTCCTTCAAATCCAGCTGCCTCGGGCATGTAGGCCGCTATAGTACGACTTTTATCCAAGAAATCATGATAGTATTTGACAATCCGTCGACTTAATGAAGTACTGAGATACTTTGACGCGCATCTGCAAAACAACCGCATCCCGCCACTCTCTGGACAAAGTAAATTACGTCCAAACAGAAATACGTTTACGAAGTAACGCTCACCCAGAAGTGATACTTTATTTCAAATCATATCTGCAAGTTCAACTAACGGAGAACTTGCAGAATTTGGGGGAGGAAGGTTTGGAGGACTGATGCGTTAAAGGGCGGGTTGCAGACCGATGTGAGCCGACACTTTCTTTTTTTTGTCAAGTAGCACCCTTTACCAAAACACCAGAAAAATGGACCAAAAGAGGAAAAAAAACAAATGCCTATTTCTAGCTTACAAATAATTCCAATAATAAGCCAATAAACAATGTTGCTCTTTTGAACTATGATATACTAGACTTAAATATAAGTAACTTTTTATTAGGCTACTGTACAATTACAGTGATACAGAGACAAACACAGATTATTATTGTTTCAACTATACATAATAGTATTAACTATTGGATTTTATTTTCAATATGTACACAATGTACATCACGAATATTGTGAACAAAAACAACTTACATAGCCTAATGTAAAACTGACATAGCATGTAGGACCAGGTATGCATCACCTGTGTTTTCAGTCATCTATTTGAGTTACATTATTTGTTCTAGCCAACCATCATATAAATGTGATACTTTCCGCCTGCTGACCTGCACAGGGGAGGTCAGAGGTCAGCTACAGGATGACACCCCTGGAGCCAGTAGGGATTCAGTGCCTTGCTCAAGGACACTACAGCAGTTTGGATGCTTGCTGATACGCAAAACACATTTTACTGTAAGGTTGCAAAAAAGTAGCTGCCTTGTCACAGAATAGTAAGATGAACAAGGTATGAAACATTTGAATATAATTTTCAACTCTAATGTTCGTTCATCTGCCATGAATGATAGGGAAACATTCTTGTGCTGAATAAGCCTTCCTCCAAGAGAAGATATTTAGTTATACAGACATCTCACAGAGGCAGAAATAATCTCATTGGTTGAGTCAAACCTCAGTGAGCGGAGCCAAAAAAACGCTTTTTTTTTTCCAGAGTGCAAGTTAGCTTACTGGTTAATGAATGGCAAAGGAATTCTGGTTAAAATATAAATGCCGATGACTTTTACTTCATTCAGGACCATGACATCCATGATCTTAGAACAAGCTAACTTAGTATAGCTTGGTTGCATTTTTTTCAGTTTGCTTCATAGCTACTTCCTCCTACACTTTTTTCCACTGGACTACAGTCTAACTTTAGCCAGAAAAACTGTGGTTGTTTGGCTCCGCCCACTGAGGTTTAACTCAACCAATGAGATTATTTCTGCCTCCAGCGCAGCTCTGCCTTCAAGAAATGTTTGTAGAACTAAAACCAGATATTTCACTGTCACAAAGAAGGCCGTAAGAAGTCTCTAACAAGCAGCCATTTTCAGTGAGCCTTCTCCACCTCTGCTGTCTGTTGGTCCTCAGCATCCTCTTTATCTGTTATATGGCCATTTGGTCTGTCCGCTGAAACTGTCCCCAGCATCTTTGCACTGTGCTCCTGGGCCCTCGCCCGGAGTGCAGCAATGCTGTTCTCCCTCAGTTCCTCTTTAGAAATGGGTGACTTAGTGTCCTTTTTCTGCCTTCTCTCCTCTTCCTCCATCCCTTTTTCCACCGTTTTCTCCTGGGGAGGTGTTGGCATGCTGTTGGGTTTACCAGGAGACGTGTGCGAGGGGATTTCCATTGACTTCTTGTGCATACCTTAAGGGAGGAGACATTGATTCTAGTTAGGGCTTGTAGAAATGGGACTCTCTGTGGACTGACAGCATTGCAAGATGTCAATATTCACACTATAGGAGCTAAAAAAAGAAAGTTGTTGGAGATATGTCTGTATCCTTGGCTTTTGGTTCACTGGTGTAATTGGAGATATTGGTGCATTTAGGTGTCTGAAACGGCAAGCCTCAGAATCTGTTATGTTTAGTAGTGGCTATTATAAAACTATAGAGATAGCAAGTTACTTTGACCTCCTTGCTGAAGAAGAAATGTGACACCAGCGCTTTCATGAGCAAAATATAAATGTAGTCCGGTATTAGAGAGAGAGTGAGACGAAGAGTGAGGGGTAAGATAGATAGTGATTGTTATTCAATTACAGTCACCTAATTGATTTAAACTCATCAATTGACATCTTAAAAGAGGAGATTTGATCTAATCTGTCCTGATGAAGTGGGATTATCATCGTATCGATTATTGACAAGGTCACACTTTTATTGGCTCTGAACAAGAGCAGGGCTTTGCTTCCAGCTCCTATTTGTTAGAATACGTCTTATTCATTATTCCCACACACAAAAAGACAAATTGATAAAAGGTAGGATGAGAGCAGGTTATCACTGGAACCACAAGCTCTCACACTACCACCAACTTCCCCATCATCAAAAGGGGAGGGAAAGATACAGATTTTATAAAACTTGAAGATTGACTGGCTGATGCAACTCTGGCAGCACTAACGTGTCTACCAGAAAAGGAAGACGGTTGACTGGATTCAAACTAAACTGCCAGGGTTTTCCCCATGGCAGGCCTCAGTATCCATATTAAAAATGGGCAATAAGGATTTTTATTGTCCCATAGCACAAAATGGTGGATAGGGTTGTTAATCAATACCAATGACTCAACCATTACTTCTCCAGATTCTGAGATTTCTTGTTTTCTGGCCCATTGGAATTTTAAGACACCAATCTCCTCCCCACACATTTTAAACTGCTCAACGATGGAAGACGGTGCTACAAGCAAATGACCGAATTGCACAACAATTCTGCTACGTAGGCTAGAGACTTGTGCAGTATAAGTTCTATCAATGTTGCATTTCCTACTGGTTGCAGATAGAGGTTGATGAAGGTCATGCTTATTGCCCCTTTAAATGTTTTCTTAATTGACACTTCCCCAAGCAAACGTTCTTTCTGCAGTGCCTCACCAAGTAACCAGGGGGCACAAGAGTCCATGACACCTTCCTTGGCCGACTTGAGGATTGACTCGGGCAGGGGGATGGAGTGACGGACCATGGCACCATAGAGGCCGTACTCTGCCATCACGCTGCTGCGGCCCCAGCACTTCTCCCTCTTCCTCCACTTGGCCCTGCGGTTCTGAAACCACACCTAGAGTGAAGAAGATTTAGAAAACGATTAAATGAAGGTTACGGTGAGTCTCTATCATCGGCACATGAAACTCCTAAACTGAGTCAATGATTTCTAGGCAGGAGATTGTCCCGTCTGTGGACATTTTACTATTCTGACAAAGGTCTGATGGGACCAGAACATTAAAAAAAAAATGTATTTCAGGAGGACGAGTTTGAGTTCTCATTTTATCTCAGATTACAGATTCATGCACCACTGCATGAACAGTAATCCTGTCCTATCCCTGTCTTGGACAAACAAAACTGTTGTGTGCTGTACAAAACAGTACTTTAATAGAAGCCCTGATAATTCACAGTTTAATATATTTCTCATAGCTCTATGATGCTTTTTCCATATCTGTCTAGTTTCATGTTCTCCATTTCTGTAGTATATTGATGGCTGGAGTAAAAGTCACTGCAGTTAACAGAGATTTGACTATCAAGCAACAATTTCACAAGCATTCATGCTGTGTGTGTGTTAGATCACCCTTCTGGTTCCTCAAGTGCCTAAATTGATTTCCACCAAGCCAGGCCTCGCAACAGCCTCACCAAGCTTGTGAATATGGATGAGGGAGACAGGGAAAAATGAGTGTGCTAAAATGGCCACAGAGGCAGGTTGAGATGGTAGGGATTGGTTTGTGTGTGCGTGTCACAGACATGGAATTAAAAACCATCAAAGCCAAGCCTGGAAAGCTATTCAGGTAGATCTGATGATAACCTCCATCTCATAAAAGATGGGCCTCACATGAGCAATCATATTTTTCG
>OOFE01010943.1:0-12360 GCA_900323365.1 Monocentris japonica
GATTGATAACTCGTAAATGTGTGCAGGAATGACAAATGCAGATGGAAACTGACTCTGACAAAAATGATAACGGCATCGGTCTCGAGGGGGGAGGCGGAGGTGGAAGCGGAATGCTGCTTAAAATATTTAATAATTGATATGAAGGCAGTGAGATGTTGTTTGACCCTGGAGGAGTGTGAATGTCATCAGAAAATTGCCAAGACTTTGAAGTGAAACATATTAATGATGCGTGTGTGTGTGTGTGTGTGTGTGTGTGTGTGTGTGTATTAGCATTGCCATCATTATTTGTCTTCAGGATATAAAAATGTGATCCCTTGTAGTAGGTAGTGGGCATTGTATGAAAGTGTTGTATGAAAACTTTTATGATCCGCTGTTAATATTAATTGAGCTGATGTTTCTCTGTCACATACTGTGAATCTTGATATCAAGAAATTAGTTTGGGGGCCATAGTAGCACCAGAGATGACACTTTACTCTAGTTGCTAAGTGGTCACACACACACTGCTGTCCTTGTTGGTGTTTTGATTTAATGGAGTGAAAACCGTTTTTTTTTTAAAACTCTCACAATAATTGAATGAACTCTTACAAGGGCTGGCTAATTATATGTTTTAGCTCTATTGTGAAACTGCAAATAGTTTTACATTTCTATTGTTTGTAGTCACATGTTGATTTATTTCTGCTCAGCAAGCCTTACCATTCATACTCTTCAGGAATTTGTGTTTTAATGTACACCCATAACTGAATGGTCAGATGCAAGCAAAAAATCTTTAAAAAACAATGAGCGGGATAAGCTTGTGTGCCAAATCATCTCAGATCTATGAGTGAGGCACGTATCATTGGGGGAAAAGAACCAAGCTAGAATATATATGCAGTGTAATGTTTTAACCATTTAACTATGTGAGAATATGTTTAAATAGGGTTATTACATTATCTACTATAAAAATCATTGAACACATCCATGCATTTTTGGAGTATAGGAGGCTCGTAGGTAACACACATTCCAGAGGCTCTGTGTTCGTGAGCGCCTCACTCTGCAGCAACTCCACTGTAGAGAGCACAAAACACTGATTCTGTGATATGCATGGCTCTGTTTATGACTCTGAGTATTTACTACAATATTGCCTCTAGTGAAACCGGATGAGGAATATAAAATCCCAGGCTGTCAGTTACCGCACTGTCAATATTGCTGATAACAAGTATGGTCCTGTGTAGTTCAATGATTAGAGCATGACACTAACGCTGCCAGGTTTAGCATTTCAGTTATCGTGCATACTCATGGTGTACTATATATAGCCCCGATACTGTGAGGTGCTTGGGACAAAAGCAACAACCAAATGGCATACTGCATGTTAAAATGTCTGAATTCCTCTCCATATGGTAAGTGGTGGAGCCCTGCCGTGGACACAGTGGGAAGCACCCACCCCCACACCTACTCCTAACAAGCACTCAAAGTCTTCATGCTGTCTAGTTTGGCATTAAGGTAAATCAGTCTCAAAACAATGTGAACCACTTCAATCCTCTTATCAAAGTCTGATGTCTCAAAAGCAACAGACAATTAAGAGGGTCCAATTAACAGAGTGCATGAGATTGAGGATCATTATTAAGAAAGTAGTAAAGGTCCATTGTGTAGTTTGGGGAAGGAAACAGGGACAAATAGCAGTAAATGTCCATTTTTTAGTTTTATTAGAGCAGAAATAGGAGAAATGCTTCACCATTAGCTTCAAAACTTTTCTTGTGCACATGGTTCCATAAGATAACAATATAATCCTCTTCAAACTTATTGTATGCAGTCTTTATGAAATGCATGGCTGGAAACAGAGACAGAGTATGGCAATGGCCAAGCAAAACCCATTATCACACCCTTATTTGATAATGAGTTTGAGCTTGTTGTGGATGCGTACTTTGTGGAAATGGAACTTATGATAAATCTTTGGCTCAGATGCATTGAAGGGATGCCAGCTCTTCATCTAGAAATCAAGTTGTGGAGGGAGCAGGGTGGTGGTGGGATGCATGGATCTGAAGAAAAGGTGCAGTATTTGCCAGCTTATAAATTTCATAGGAGTAATATTTGGAGAAGAGTGGGCTTGTCCTCTCTGGGGAATGAGAGAACAGGTGTGAGTCAGGGGTGTCCTGCCAATGATATGCTTTGGATCGCTTCAATACATGAACCTCTTTTCCAAAAACTGTGCTAAACTTCTGATTAAAGTAGGACTGATGTTTTTCAGAAGTTAGTTCAAGCTTCCTTTTTAATACGGTTGACAACGCCTACCTCCAGAAAGAGGGGTGAGGAGACTGAGAAAGCAAAGGAGAGAAAGACGACAAGAGCTGAATATGAAGAGACATTAAAACATTTCAAATGAAAGGTGCGTCAGAAGAGCTTGTCAGTGCATTACTGCCAAGATTAAAGGGGTCTTGGTGTCTTCAGTCGGGTTCAAGGGAGACTGCATGAGGATTTGGCTCAGCCTCTTAAATACCTCTGTCGACTGAGATTCAAACAAACACTTCCACAATAATTACATGTTGACTTTGCTTCATTGCTAGCGAAGAAGGTAGAACATTTAAAATGAAATTCCTGTATTGTTGGTATAAGTACTTGGGGGTGTTTATTCAAGTTGAACATTTTTGAGTAAATGACTACTCACTGATTAGGGCACATGGCATAGAAAAATAAGACTAGTACATTTAAAACCCTTATGAGTTCAGAAGGCAAAATGTACTTCATTAGTTAGGAAATGAATGTGCCATTGGTCATCCTACTCATCTCTACTGTTTCTAGATCAAGAAACCAAAGTTGTTTCTCTGTGCTAGTAATCACAGTTATTAGCTCTTCTAAGTTTTTATACACACATTAACACACAGTGTAAGTTACACATAGCGCCCTTGGAAATGTGCTCACCGCTCTCACACCTGCCTAGCTGTCATATTGGCTTTTGACACTTTTCTCCTTTCATATGGTGGAAGTTCATTAACGAGAGCTTGTCAGGGCGGCGTAATGAATCGTTCAACCAAACGACTGGGGCTCCAGCCTGTGTATGTTGGCAAGCATCCTCCCTGCTGAAGTGTCCTTGAGCAAGACATTGAGTCCCAACCAGTCCCAATCCAGGGTGCTGTCCTACAGCTGAGCCTGACCTCTGACCTCCCTGTGCAGGCAGGCGAGTGAAAAGAGAACTTTCCTATGGGGATCAATAAAATCTAACATTATTACGACTACACAAGTTTCATGTCCAAGAAATTTAAGCTGGAGATTTCGGAGGGGACACACACACAAACACACACACACACACACTTTCAAACCATTGCGTTCTTTTAACCAGTCAGTTGCACAGTGGGAAGCCATGGACTGCCGATGCCTTAATAGCAGTAGCTGTCAACACAGACAAGGTGGCTGAACTCCAGACGGGCCTGTCAAAAGTCCAAGCAGCTGTGACTAGTGCTATTGAATGCAAACATGAGTGGTCATTTGTATGAACTTGGCAGGCTGAGAGGTGACTGTCAAAAGTGGCAACCTGGTTTGAGGAGAGATATTCAGTGATGCACGTACAGCAGCTGTCTTAATGGGGTGGAAACCCCTTTGGGAAAAATCCTACAGGACTCCTTCCAAAATACGATCGAAAGCATTCTATAGTACTTTGGATTCAATTTGTGAACAGCAAAACCAAATCCCCTCTTTGGACTTTCAAAAAGTTTGAAAAATGTTTATGTGTTTGACAAATATTCAACAGTCTCCAGTTAGCATTTGTTAGCAATGCTAGTGCAAGTCAAGGGAAATCATTTCTCTCAAAATAGCAAAGTGCATTCAAACAGTCCCACCACCTTTTCTTTACTACAGCTTATAGAGGTAAATGGAATAGCTTGCATGCAACCTTTGCCTGGTTTCTCTGCTTCATGGTACTGTATATGAAAGTAGTTGGTTTATGGTTGGAGAGAAAACCCAGGAACTGGAAAATTTAAGAAAATATAAATCATTACCCCTACCACTGTTTCTTAATTTACAGATGGCTTAATTTTGCCAGTGATGATTACGTTAGGAGACTCCCAGAGAGCTCACAGCACCAGCTGTAGTTTGTCAAAATGTTCTTACAGAGGTGGGAAATTGCTGGATTGTATTTGATTTGCAGGCTTGAGAGTTAGACTTTTCACCTACAGTATAGGTAAACCACATATTCCACAGTATGCTTGGGTACAGTGAAGCAGAGCCTCACGCACCTACAATACAGAATTTCATTGAAGGGACATAAAGACACAACAAAACGTTCAAAAAGTAAATGTTTGGAATACTTTCTGACGCAAACGTACATATCTTTCCTTCAGTAATGTAAAGTGGCAACATGTTATGACCTCGTGTGATGCTAAGCTACTTAGTGTAAATGCTCTCTGTAGTTGACCGGTACAAGGACATACACATATCACAACAATGCAGACAAAAAGAAGTGGGAATCAACTGGAAAATTATGTAGAGTGAAACAGAAGTGGCTGAAAATTGATTTCAAGTTCTGTCAGTGACAGTGAAGAAAACACTGCACACAAAACAAACATCTCTCGCAAAATGCCTGGAGAAAACAAAACCGTGCCATTAAAAATATAATAGGATTATGGTTTCTGTTTGTTTGTCATGGTGGATCAAGAAAATTCCAGTTAAGAGAAGAGCTTAGAGCCTGTTGTTATCGCCACTTCAGAAAATTAGCCGCAAAAGAGTGATCATTTGCATAACCGTTCGTTGCTTTTGAAAGTCGCGTTATTAATTGGGCAAAGTGGAACAATCACTTGATATCTGCAGGCACCTTGACACGGACATGTGCAGCCGTCACAAACAAACAAGTTGCTGGTTGCCGCAGCTACACGGGATCATCAAACGCCAGAGAAGTTACACAACACTGATGTGTGTCTGCGGGATAGTTGAGTGGGAGGAAAATAGCTGAGAAAGAAATGCGATGAAGGGAAATAGTCACTCAGACATGGTGGGAGCTGTGTTTTGTTTGTTGTCAGAGTAAGGTAACAAAAACAAGCACGCGATACAGACGAGGGCTTTCGGACTGGAAGCTGCTGCAGCACTTGCTTAGATCTGGACGGCTCTGAGGTTTTTTGGTCGAATAGTTTTATGCTCTGCTAGATAGTGCGCATTAGAGGGCGACGAGAACAATGGGAGGGAGAGAGCCGATGCTATGTGATGAAGTCATGAGCCAGACTTGAACCCGTGAGTATGTGACACCTGCAGAGGCACCATGACGTTCTTTTCTCTTTCCATATCTTTTTGAAGCATTGCCATAATTGTGCTGGAAGGCGACGGTGCACAGCGACTTTCCCCAGGGCGAGGGTCACACACTTGAAGGAAGGCACTTCTGGTAGTTTGGGGATGTATGTTTTTAATTATGTGACTTTGGAAGCAGCGATTACGGGTTTCTTCCATTACCTTGATTTCAACTTTAAAGTCAAATTTTCCGCCACAAGGCTCCAGCAACTTGAGGCTTTCAGGGGACAATAAATAAATAAACAAATCAAATCATTGTAGTATAATCTGATCGCATTTTGAGAAAAATGAAATGTTCTGGATACTTTAGTGTAGGCTACCCTTTGCTACACAAAAACAGCAAAGCAGCACTCCTCAGTACTGCCACTGAAGTGACATTACACACTGACCACCACTCATTCAGTTTACAGTATATTTTTATAAAAGGGCTCCGGCTTCCATAATAAGGGAACTCTTTAATATCCTACACAGGGCAACCTTCCAACTGGCTGACCTGAGAGATGTTTGGCCCTCCAATGTCCCCTCAGAGTGCAGTTTGTTTTAAAAAACATTCCTTCTTGGGTGTGACCTCAGTCAGAAATTAACACTCAGAAATCCCCTTCCCTTTCCCTCTCTTCACTTTTGCTTCATTTCATCGGAGATCTGTTTGCAGAAAGTGCCAACACAAACCCCTAGCAGTCCTTTACTGCACTGCTCTGAAATTTTTTCTAACATACTTTTAAATTCTCGACTCCAAAATCATGACGGCTATTTGCATTCAGTCCCTCTCTGTTGCACATAGCTGTCAGCCTCTGGCGGGAAATCTGCTCTCCACTTCATCTCCGCTCACTTTGCTTTACTCTCCACATTTTGTTAAGAGTTAAGCTAAATTGCATTTGTCCATATGGTCTATATGTACTCAGGTTCAAAACCAGGTTCCCTAGTCCTGCAACTGACATGATCTTCAAAGCTTCTTCGAGACAAATAATTAAGTTCTGGGCAGAAAAGAAGAAAGAGAAAAAGAGACAGGAAGCTGGAAAGCATGCAAGATGGAGTGAAAGAAAAAGAAGAGCGTGAGAGAGAGATATGGGGTGAAAAACAAAGAAAATGAGTGAAGCAAGACAGATATAAGATGGGTAAGATGGCAAGCTGCTGGCTATAGGTTGCTCTACATCTGCTGCTGCTGACACTGGCCAACAAGCACTGATCAAAAAGCTCTGCTCATGCCTCTTGGTAGTATATGGGCTGAACAGCACTGCTTAGGCCTTCGCTGTTCCTAGCTCAGACGGTAACACAGCTCCTCACAGCCTCATTTACAGTGCAGCTACAAAGCTGACTTTTCACTCTGCAAGATCTGATGCAGATGAAATCTCTTCATTTCAGACTAAGTGTACATTCACAGTTGTGTACATCCAATAATTCCCAACATCTAGGCTAAGATGATGACAACATCACACATACATCAAAAATCAAGACCCAAGGCAACCTGCTTAGGTCTATCCATGATTTTAGTCTCAAAAAGAAAAGCATCAACAAACACTCTCTCTCTCTCTCTTTCTCTCTCTCACACACACACACACACACATACACACACAGACAATAAGTAAGTGTCATATAACAGAGGACATATGCACTCGTCAACCCTGACAGATGGTGCGAGCGTCAAAAGATTAATTCCCTTAAGGAAGAAAGAGGCAAGCAAACACACAAATAAACAAAGAGAGGGAGACAGCCTGGAAGCAGAGAGAGAGAGAGAGAGAGAGAGAGAGAAAGGGAGAGAGAGAGAGACATAGGGGATCATTTTCTTTCATTCAGAACTATTTTCATTTTGAGTTCCAGGATTGTGTGATTAAGTGTTGTGATTTACCTTTTTATTGTATCCACTTTCCCTCAACTTGCCTCATCTACTTCTACTTCAGTTAACTCAGGTTGTAAATGTGTTCTTCCTCTTCCAGTAATCACAAGCATACTCATCAATGTGCTTTTGCTTGTTTGCATCCATGTTCAAAGTTTTGCAGTGTAGGAGCCTTGGTGGCGAAGTTGGCTGAAACACAAACGATGTGACGGCATTGTGGTGGGTACAAGTCTGACTCTCGCATTTGTTGCATGCCATACGGTACCCTCTCTCCCTCTCGTCTTTCATATTTTGCAAAATTCACACTGGATCAAAACATCAGATACTTTTGATCTATTAACTAAACTGTTTTACAAAAATATGCATGCTGTGTGTAGACCACTCACTAAGTCATCAGAAAAAAAGTGCACGTGGAGATGAGAGCTGTCAGTCATGCTCTTTTGATGTATCATTTCTGCAATCCAATATAATTTTCTAGCTGTAGCAGCTATTAGTATTATTAGGATTAGCAGCATGTATGCTGGCTAATGAACAGAGGGGGTCAGAACAGTAGAACTGAAATAACCATTTCGGGGTCTCTCCTGATGTATGGTTTCAGTGAAGTGCACTCTGGTGTAGTATCCACGCTGAGCCACCACAGCTACACAGGGAAAGACAACAAATCAAATAAAGTGACACAGATTGTCTTCCACTCGAGCGTAAACTGTGTAAAATGGCCAGAAATACATTTTTGAAACTTTATGATGTCGTCATAACTCAATATATCTACTTTAATCATATCTTTACAAACACTGCAAATGTGAACGAGCATTATGCAGTTTCAAAATACTGCATTATACTGCAATACTAGAATATTTCAGTTTCTCATTGTCCATTTTAGTTCATCTGTTTTGTTGTCAAACTGTGGTTACTCTTTGGCGTTTGGATTTAACATGGGGTCTTTAAACAAGGAGCAGACGACTATAATGAGAGGACATGCAGTGTTTTAATGTGACTCACTCTCAGATGGTGGGACCGGGACAATATTGCACCTGAAGGCTTGATGGGATTTGATTGCCGGTCAATGTGGCAGATACATCAATCCTGCAATTATATTTGTAGTTAACATCACAAGTGATACACTCCCAATCAACTGTCCTTGTTCCCTAATCCTTTTTTTATTGTGTGGGATACAACACCACCAGTGGAATAGAGCAGAGCCATCAGAGCAAATTTACTAAGCCAAACCTATTTAATTCTTAGCACTGTTTGATTACCTCAGTGTGATGTGTGTGCACGTAAATAACAGAACTCAGAATATGTGCATGTACGTCTGTGTATGTGTGGGAAGGGGGGGGCATGTGGATTTCCTTCTGCAGCGCTGTCTTGTTGCTGCATTTCTTGCTGACAGGTCTGATCAGAAAGTGATGACAGCCTATGATTGTCAAAGCGCCTGTCGCTGAGTGGCAGGTCGGCTTTGGCATGTGCTATGGCTCTGCCTTATTTTCCACTTCCCTTCCCCCTGTTTTTGTCACATCTCTGTTTCCTGGCAGTGGGGTTGGCTTAACTGAGAGTGACGGTAAGAAGAGAAACGTACAGGCAGCATGAGGAACTCAATCTCGGTGTGTTGTGTTAAGGCCGTTGTAGATGTCACACGTTAAGACTCCCACGGCGCGAGAAAAGCAAGCCAGATAGTGACAATGTGGGAGTCAAACCACCAGTTGGAGAGCTGGGTTTGGTGAGCGCTTTGACAAACAAAGCCTGCTCCTCACATTGTGTGCTGGACGGCTAGGACAAGTGCAATATGTGTATTTTCATTGAAAGAATGCTCAAACCAAGAGCCTTGAATGGTACTTCACTACCTAATTTTGAGAGTGAAGTTCTCATTTATTGTGATGAACATCAAAGGAACACTTGAGTGGATTTGCAACTAGTAGTGCCACAGAATGCTAACAATGCAATCAAGCCATTTTTAGAGAAACTGTAGAAACTTCTACTAGGCTACTAGGCTCTACTGCCAGTTCCTGCCTATTTATTTGGCATAGTAAGTGTTAAATTGTGGTAATGTCACATTTTGATGTATTTTGATCCCTTCATAGTGGAAAAAGCTGAATCTTTCATCATGATTACAGCCTCTTTAGTAACATAACAGTGGCCACATCACGATGCCCTTGGCCAAATTCGAACACACACTATTTAATGCCATTTCCAGACTTTTAGCTCATATTTTTGAAGAGTTTCCTGCTGAAAGGCAAGTGACATGAAATCATACATATTTGAGAAGATAAAAGAATGTTTTTCTGGATTCGGCCATGGGTGTCTGGGTTTCACCATATTATGTTACTTCAAACAACAAGGCTTGACAGGCTGGCCAGTTATAGTCGGTTCCTGACTCCAGCCTTCACAATCCATTTTACAACGTGGCTGAGATGCTTTTTAATGGGATATTGCTTTTGTCAATCAAAATCAAATCATCTAAGAACGAGTTAACGTGGGTTGACTCATGATATGAGAGGTTGAACAAACTTAGGTAAAGTTAAGCCCTCAGTTGAGTTGAAAGGGTCAAGCTACTCCTCTGCCACCCCATTCCTACCATCATGCTTATTCATGGACAATTGTGATTTGATTGCATTTCAAATTCATGCTAAACCATAAATGGAATGTAAACCGATATATGTTGCTGGGATATTGATAGTTGATACACAGCCAAACTGAATTGGAAAAAAAGACTCAGGCCACTGCTGTTAGCTTATTGATAGAGACCTTGCATAATATCAAACACAGACGTGGTTTCTGGCGTAGGCGATATAGGCAATTTCCACACACACACACACGCACACGCACACACACACACCTCTCTATTGCTCTCAATCTGCGCTCATGTTGGGGGCGCGCCTTTCACTGTGCTGCTCTCCCCCCTCCCACTTCTGCTGCTGTCTCCTCACCAGCAAGGAGCCCGATGGGGGAGGGGGGCGGGGGGGCTGTCAAAGAGCAGCTCTCCTCTCTCCAAGTCTCTCACTGTACAGGTCAGTGAAATCACATCAAACTAAATAACATGCAACCGAATGCGCCCCCGCTCTCCCTAAACACACGCAAGCATATGGAAATACCCCAGCAGCTGATGTGCAGCTGCAAAGCCTGCAATTTTGCCTGATTTATATTACAAAAACAACAACAACAACAGGGTAACAAAACTCAGAGACTCCCATCTAATCGTTAAAACCATGCTCCTGTAATTGCAGCCAATTGCAATTGGCTGATCTTGGACATCACATGCTTATTTTTGTTCTTCTTTTAAAATATGTTATTTTGTGTATGCTATTTTTTATTTCTGTGCATCTTGTACAGTAGATTTCTTGCAGACGTACAATAAAAGGGGTGCTTATTACACCATGTTGCAACATAGGCGATTGTGTTGTGTGTTTGTGTGTGATCTCGCTGAGGGCACCAAGGTCCGCCACGAATCAAATCTACGTATATGCAGTGTTTCATGACACAGTGTAATAAAGTGAGAAGGAAGCCTGCTCAGTCTCCTTACCAACTTTGTAGGAAGTTGGTTCTGTTGTGGATCTAGGACACGACCTACCCTCAGTGGAGATGTTAGGCAAGGCAAAAGTGACAGGCCGACATCCATCCGCCTCCTCAACTTGTCTATTTATATATATATTCATATTCATGAGCCATTGGACCATGCGCTGTTGGCGATGCATTTAGCGTTATTGGAAAAACTGAATCTCAGTCCTCCCCCCTGGCAACTGACAGAGAAAGATTGCAGTGCCCAAGTGACAAAGGACTGGCAGGCTTGGGTACTAAATCATCATATTGACGTGGGCAATGAAAGCAGAATCTCATCTCTGGACTTGTAAAAATGACTCTACCCTTCACTTTGGGCATTAAGTGGATTGTTTGTTCCTCTATTAATACATCTCTTAAAGACGTTTGAGCTGCTGTTTGAAGCCAGGCAAGAGGAACACAGATGACGTTATAATTTACGACTCCCCTGCTTTCGTTCACCTCGTGACTCTCTCAAACTTTTACCTCCCTGTCTCTGCAGATGAGAGCATTTTGGCATGAGAGCAGAATATGTACGCTCCATAAGCGGGAAGGCAGTTAACCTTTAAGTGGGCAAATAATTTTAAAGAACACTGTAAAATTAATAGACTTTAGAAATATCAGTCTCTACGGCACAAAAGGCAGCCTCGTCTCTGCAAGTCTGAGCAGCTATTTATCTAAACCACATACAGCCATTTGTGTCATCCATGGAACAATGCTCATGGACACGAAAATAATGACAGGGGGATAGTGCATTATGTCCTTTCTAGAACTGCACGCGTTGGTAAGCTATAATTTCAATTAGCGATACTCTTTGTGAGTCTGTTTGAATGACGGCCATAGAAGAATTGAGTTGTGGAAAGGAACCAGAAAGGTTGAAGCATAGCAGCCAGATAGTTGCCTTAAAACTGTTTATTAACATGGCCTGGAGCTTTTAAAGTGATAGAGACTGCACCAGCCCCTGTGAAATTCACTTCCTTTGTTCTCTTGGGCAAAACTGGTGCACTATTTACCAGTATGCTTCATAATCTGTGTGAAAAATATTTTTCAAGAATTGATGTGTGTGTGTGTGTTTGAATGATGAATCTGTACAATACTGTTGCAAATTGTGCGGTACGTTTTGCACACTACAAAAGATGTCCATCTTAAGTCATGTAGTGTAGTATTGAGTCATAAAATCTTGTTTTCTTTAAAAATGGGGTGAGATAATTTTACAATTTCACATCCTTTTTTTTCATTTTCAAGAAATACAATACCTTGAAATAAGGTGGCTCCCTCCAATAACATGAAGAGCATGTTACTTGATTTAAGACAATCCTTAAACCCAGTTGATTAGATAGTTGGAAACAAAAACAGTTATCTCAGCCCACTGATTTTTTAACGCTAGCCTAAATGACTTTTATAGATGAACATTTTTAGCAGTGCATGACCATTGCTTAAAACAGTGTCTCCCTCTATCCACTTCTCTTATTGATTTGCACCCTCTCTCTCCATTTCTCGGTCTCTCCCATCTCTCCCCCTCTCCCCCCCCAAGCCCCTAGAGTTCTCTCCTTAGTTCTTCCTTCAAACCTGTGACAGTAGTGCTGCACATAAAGACACTGCTACCTTTGCATAATGCGGATGCGCCTTCTGTAGGTCGAATGAACCTCCTTCGACATGTGTCAGAAGCTTGCCGTGTAGGCTTGGACTAATGATGGCACACCGGCCAGCCCACTGCCCCTCAGCATATGCCCACTCTCAGATGTGTG
>OOFE01010943.1:12380-27544 GCA_900323365.1 Monocentris japonica
TTATTGTGGAGGAGGTGTGTGTGTGTGTGTGTGTGTGTGTGTGTGTGCGTGTGTGCGTGTGTGTGTGCAGGGGGTGGCCGGGTTCGTCATGCTGATTAAAAGCAACCCCCCCTCCCAAAAAAACCCTCAGAAAAAGACAGCAGGGAACATGAACCACTGTCAAGTTGGCCCAGATGAGGACACAGGATCCGTGTCACCTGAATTTACCGGCCTAATATGACAGCCAAGTTGTGATCCCTTGTCTGGGACGTGTCACGTTTTCAGAGTTGGGGCTTATTCTCATGCAAATGATGTCAGGTTTGGACAGAATGTGAATGAGACTCGTCACACTGTCCCATGGCCTAAACCTACCCACATGACAGTGGTTTCTCACATAGCTCAAGATGAAATAAATACGACATTTGACATTCAAATCTGGCAACCAAAACCAGAAATAGTTCAAAATAATGAGGAATTTGTGAGTGGAACCGCACTACTGTGTGTGTAACCTATTTACCTTCCTTAGGTCCTAAATAGCACATGGGAACGCATCAATCTCCGTTATTAAAGATATATACACACACACACTGTGCGTTCCAAGTTTTCCGGTGAAATCATTTTTTCCACAGTGGCGACAGTTGCCTCCAATTACTCACAACAGTCGGGACCATTTATATTATATTACATGAAATCTAAAACACTGTTTATTTATATGTATAGTCCTTCTGAAAAAAAGCAATATACGGCAGAAAGTGACTACATTTCTGGTGAAAATTCTATGATGTAGAAAATGAGAAACTTTGTGTAGCTCTGCTTAGCCCTGTAGTGGAAACCAAGCTAATGAAATGCTCACTGGTTCTTTATACAGCCTCCACTTTATACAGCAGGTCCCGTCCATCAATTAAATAGTCAGACTTGATTTGCTGGCGAGATCAGAAAATCCACCAAAAAGGAGATACTAATAAATAATGCTTCATAATATATAAATGTCTCAATATTTCCATTACTTTGACACAACAATGATGGTGCAGCACATCACACCTGTGGGCTTTGCAGAAAACTGGCACCATCGAAAAAGGCTTTTGATAGATCCTAAAAGACACTGCATCCATTTAGTACCTTGGCAGCCGTCATTATTCTCGAAAGAATCGACTTTGTCATGTCTCCATTCTTCAAGAGCCTTTCCCTCAGCCTGATGAATTATGTCGTCCATATCTTCCAAAACAAGGCTCAATCCTGACAGGTACACAACACTTTACAAGACGGTTTTGACTGCTTGCACATCTCAACAGGGACAAATGTGTCAACTAGCGTTGGATTGAACTCTGTCCATGATGAGATGTCTCAGGTGGTTTTAAACCTTCAGCTTCTCTGTTCAAATCCAGTATCAAGGATTAATGTTTTTACAAATTTTAAGGTGCTATATTGTATTGCTTTCAGAATGGCTGTAACAGGAAGAAAGTGCCATGAAGTAAGTCTAACATCTCAGGCGTATTTTGTTTGTTCTGGGGGAAACATGGGTTCAGCTCTGATCCTGCGCTATATCATCCACCCTATAACACTTTAACACTGATAAAAACAACTACTGGTGATGCACCTTGCCTACCTGGGTCGGCTTTGTTGTTTGGTATTTTTCTTATTCACCTGAATTATTGTAGACAACCTAATGTAATGGGAGAAAAATCTTCAACTATCAACTATCTAAAACATCAACAGTAAGCGTCAGGTTTTGGTGTCAGTCCCTCAGAATCAAAGATCAAGGGCTTCTTTCTAGACTCAACATTTTGCACCGATGTTCAACAATCATACATAGTAGAAGAGGAAGAAACACCAATTTCACCACTAACAGCAGCCTCAATAGACCACAATGCAATGCAGCAATGTTGTGTTTTGAAAAACACTGGAGTAAAATTAGCTTGATATTGGATATTTGGTGGATATTTGTATCTCCACATATTATGGAAAGAGATTAGTGCCAGCAGAGATTGTATTTGATGAATTTAAATTTGTCATGCTCATATTTAACTGGATTTCATAAATAAATTAGTTTAAACATTGAATTTGTGAGACAATTCAAAATTCAATTCAAAAGTGATTATTATTGAATTTAACTTTTTACTATAATTTCAAATCAGTTTCCCAATTTAAAGACTCAGCTTCCTGTGACACACCTCTGGGCAGAGTGTCGACTGGAAGGCACTCAGTCCTCCAAGGCTGCCAACAGTGGGCTAACAGTCTTCACTGAGCCATGTGGCACTGTGGCTTCTTCATCGTCTCAGCCAGTGAGTGAGTCTTATTCTCCCACTTAGTGAAAGAGTTGCAAATCTTGTTTAAATCAAGCTAAAATTGACTGTTGTTGTAAAACATGAACATGTGGCCTTGTTAGCTGCTAGCTCTTGGCTAGGTAGTGGCTTATGGCTAAGTAAAATGCTGGTCAGCTAAATATATATATCTATGTTGCATCCATCACTGTAGTGAGTATGCATGCAACATATTTCAGTGATAGTCTAACCTGAGTATCATCCTGTCTGTGGGCCTGTGGAGCCCACATAGTCAGGCTAGTGATAGTCTATACCACTGCTAAATATCCAAATATGATGATGCTGCAAACAATGATAGGCCTGCCAGGCTGCAATACACTGCTTTTAAGCAATACTAACTGTCTGCAAGGTAGCAAACTGATGTATTGAGTCTTGCAGCCCACCAAGTGGGGAGACTTGATCACTGGCTGAGGAGATGAGCAAGGCACAGTGAGACAGGCCCTCTGTTGGTAGGCTTGGGGAGGCAGTCAACACTCAGGGAACAAAAGTTCCTTGTGCCAGGATGTGTGTCAGGAAACTGAATCTAAATTAAGAAAAAAAAAAAGAATTTGAATTGGGAAAACCAAATTTGAAATTATAGCTAAAATTAATAATAATCACATCAAGCCATTGCATTCCATTTTAAATTGTGCCGTACTATCTTTGAATTGATTGAGTCATTTTAAATTCAGTAGTTCAGTATGAGCATGCCAAAGTCAAATGTATGCAATTCAAATACAATGTCTGCTGGCACTAATCTCTTTCCAAAGTGAATGAAATGGTTTGATTATATGGTAAGCAAGCTATTGAATTCTGACTGTTTATACGTAAGAACATATATTTTCTCAAATATTAGTGGTTGTAAATTGTTTTTCCTCTTCCAGTAATCACAAATATATTCATTAACGTGCTTTTACTTCTTTGCTTTACTTTTAATTCTTTCTTTAAGTTATTTAAGGTGGAAAAAAAAAATCAAGCTAACGAGTCACATACAAACCAACAGCTGAATTGCAAGAAGTTCACGCTTGTTCTCTGTGGGTTGTTGAAAGGCATTTTGGGAAATATTGTAAATCACTAACAGAAGACGCTTCATCACAAAACAACTCCTGGCGTTGAACATCACAGATTGATGATACACAGCAGCATAAGAGTATCCAAGGGTGGAATTTTCCTTTAAGAAAACACCACCGTAAGTAATCGCTCATACTCATGATCAACGATAACATTTAAAATGAACAATGGTTTATAGCACATTCATAAAGCCTGAATATTCTCTATATAATATTTGGCTTGGTCAACAAAGAGTAAATTGCATGAAGCAACCAGCACAAGTAAGTACATGGAAAACAAAGGGGCTGTGCATATAAAGATCATTCATAGTCTGAAATGACACTGCAATGTGTTACCTACAAATGTTTAAAAGGTACCCTGATGGTTGAGTGGACTAAAACACCTGCCTGGAAAACCTTTGCAACTGCATGGAGTTGAATGTGGCACATGCTAGGATTTTGCATTGTGTGCAATGTGCCTCGTTATGTGCATTATGTTTTCTTCTTCACTTACATTTGAAAAACGAACCAAACGCGCTGATATATGGTTCATTAGCCATTGTCCTTTCAAACAACTTCTTACATGAAAAAAAAATGTTTTGATGGCGGATACATTTTGCAATTCAATTCAAATACTGTACAAAGGGGATTGATTCTCAGTGGAGCGCATTCTATTTTTTCAATGCAAGGTCTTGCTAACTATTGTACTGAGCTGTGATCCACAGTGGAATGCCCATGAAATGGTGAGGGGGACATGGTTAATTCTGTGTGCTTTGTTTTCATTGCATCATTGCTGTCAGCATGAGTAAACATGATATGCATGTCACAAGGATTCAAACACTCCCTACATCCATTGTGTGCATTTCACTGGCATCTGATGCTTCACGGATTTGCAGATGTTACCATTCAGTTGCAGAACAGCTTGCTGTGACTTGGAGCTTTCCATTTTGATTATTATAAATGGATAACAGAGTGCATCACAAGGCCTCTTGTCATAAACACCATTTTGTTTAACATCTAATTTGTACTGCTGTCTGTGAGCCTCTGTTTATCTGGTAATGGTGATGACATGGAGCCAATTTATTTTCTGTTTGCTTTAAAGCAAACAAGAGTCATAAGAGAACAAACAAAACATTTCTTGCCTGACAAAGTCATATGTAGAGGTTTTGTATTTGTTGTGGCAAAACAAGACAAAGATGGCTTGTTTTGCAAATGCCATCTATGACTGGGACATGCTGGTGGTGCATGCTTCATAACATCATAATATATTTATTGACTGAGTTATCCTGAATTGGACACTTGTCTGCAGAAGCCACTGTCATTGCTCTACCAAAGCAATTATAGATTAGATCATCTACTGTAAATGGTTGAAGTAAAGGAACCACCAACATACTGTAAGAGTTCAGAGATTGTAGCCATTGAATGGTGTCGGATGCTTTTTGTGGCATTGATTTGGTTCACTCATTTCCAACTAATTTATTGTTCCCTATCTTGTTGTTGCTTGTTGTTGAAGTTTTGGAACTTCACCAATCTTGTAGTTGTTTCAACAGTGCCCCCCATCGCCTGACTGTAAGGGTGATTGAAAACTTAGAGCTCAAGATAAGGTCTCAGCCTCGCTCTGGCCATATACAGTACATGACATGCTGATGCTCAGTACCCTTAATTCTTATGCATTTCACGTCGGTTAATACATCCCAGTCATCTTGATAGAACAGAACTGAAGGCATGTTGAAATGAAGGGTGGCATTATGTGTATTTTTCCTGACAAAAATGCACAATTTAGCTACTATTCTAATTGGCCAGCTGTCAAATGTCAAATGAATGATAAACATGAAACATTTTTTTGCTAACTAACAATAACAATAATGCTTAACCGTGTGCACTTGACTATATTGATATTTGATAAATTTAGAAAGTATGATTTATTAAACCTCAGCAAAAAGTTTCAAGTAAAGAAAAACAGACAGTGGATTGTAAGGTACCTACATGGGAGCGGCTCATGTATCCAAGTACACATCAGCCAGGGAAGGAAGGTACTGCTCTTATTAAAAAGAAATACATTCTGCTGATATTACATTTCTGCCTTTTCTAATTGTGAAAAGTTTTGAAAGCAAAAACAAACACAATTAATAAGAAGCTGAAATTCTATTTCATGTTCATTTGTTTATTCCTGTTGAATCAGTCAGCATTATTTGTATCACACATCAGTTCATTTCTGTATATTATGCACTATGTTGCCTTTTATCATATGTGACTTTTATTGTACATGACTAATCCCTGTATTTTTGACTGCTCTTTCTAATGTCTTCCAGGCACAGAGTGCACGCTGCAAGGCACTGGAACTCTATTGTTTCTTGAGAAGAATGCCTCAGGCTAGTGTTTAAGAGCGGCATGGGGTGGGAGTATGTCGACTTAAATACCTTCAGTGGAGACGTGCCATGGCCTCTTTTATCAGGTGTCTTGCTAGGTGTCTTTGTGAACTGTAAAGCTTAGCTCTATGTTAAACCATAAACGTAAGTCTCAACAAATCCTGATTTTTTTCATGAAAATGTGTTTTATTCACATTTTCTTCTAAAACGGATTATGTCTATATTTTAAATTGCTAAAGGCTCACACACATTCCCTGATTTGGGGCTCGTCATGGGCTCTGGTTGAAGAAAACCTGTCATATTCATTTAACACTTTAAAAAAACAATTGACACTAACCCGGGTGCCAAATAGCACTGGGAATACGCAAAATATGTTCAGAGACATACTCATGAGCATTAGAAATGTTTTATTCTGTTCTCACTCAGGGATAGATGCTATATTTTCACTGTCTTACTACTTGCCATCTTAACATGTATGGCTGTGAGATCTGTCCAGCTTCAGGGTGCTGAAGAAGCTTATTTTGGGGAGGTGATTTACACACCAGTAGTTTGATCAGACATTTTGAAAGGCCATCCAAATATTTTCCAAGTTTCCCTAACATTCAAGGCTGTCACTGCCTTCCATCCAGTAACGTCAGAGAGTGACCCTGGCAGAGCACAAGAGTATTTTGATTCCTGCACAAGGTATTGGGGGGGGGGTGGTCCTGTATTTGAACCCACCGTTTCTCCCTAAAGTGCTGTATGAGTTTCAATTGAGTTTCTCTGCCCCTTCGTGCCCCCCCTTTCGCACAGGATGAGTAGAAGCAATGCTCTGAAGGAGTTCATTTATTATACACAGGCACAGAAGAAGACAGACCAGCTGTTTGTCTGCTTCAAGCTGGAGTGCCTGGGCTGTCAGAGTGCTGTCAAAGTCCAGACTGTCACACTGGATCGTAGTTATGATCCTCCAAGTGTGCATGTGGATGGACATGCCAGTGCTATTGGGGATACAGATGCTCTCTATCTGTGGTATAGTGACCACTTAGGTGAAGAGAAGGAAACTGGCATACTTTCTCCAGATTCTACCATCTGAATGTGGCAGCCAGTGCCTCCTTCTGGGAGCTAGTGTAAGTTCCAAGAAAGTGGTTTACTTACTGGTCCCAAATGCAGTGATGTGTAGTTTTTCAGGAAACCTAGCATCTGGTGGGCTGACTGGAGCGGCCTCTCTCTTCTTTTTGAGCTGGCCTCAGAAGCCTGTGTTTGGTACCTTGGTTTGGGGCAGTCAGACACAACATCTGGCAGTGCCTGTCAGCCAGTGGGTTTGTAAATAGTATAATTGTATAAAGTTAATTTACCCTGAGCCCATTGTGCATAGTTCATTGTTTGATGCATGCTTACATGATTGTCTAGGGGTTCCTGGTCTGCACTGCCCAACGCTCTTACAGTACAGTCCCCATACATAATGAATATGTAACTGTGGTGGAGAGATACTCTTCATATGACAGAGACAAGACAGTCTCTGAAGTTGATGCTCGCAGACACGTTCCAGTTAAGTTAAGTCAATCATTATTATCTATTCTGTGGATGCGATGAGCGCTACAGGCCACTGTTAACACAAGTCCAATATCCATGCTCTTGGACTGTCTTTTGTGCTGTTATTTATTTGCTTGAATTTCTGGTACCACACTTGATCATCCCAAACACACCATCCATGGGAAAACTATGCCTGAAACATGAAAAAGCAGGACCGTGTTGCACTCTTCTCAAACCCTGGCTAGTAATGTGTTGTCTGCTTAAAGCCACAAACAGCATCCACAAAGAGCAAGGTACGTTTCTGTTTAAGCTGAAGCTGGCATCCACGGGTCCATACTCAGCTGAAAAGACAGGAATAGCAATCCAGGAAGGTCCCTGAGGACAAGCTCCCATGCCTCACACATGGTAAGTGGATTATTCAGTTAGTCCTCCTTCTTTCTCTTTTCCTCTATATATATTCCAATTTGGAAATCAAGAGGTCAATGATCCCATGTTGTTCTTATGAAAGTATGTTAGCTTCACAACATTTTCTTTTAAAGAGTGTCTTTAAATCTCCAAAATAAACATTTAAATGTTTAAAAGAAAAACAAAAATTATCTATATAAATAATGGCCATGACTATAGAATATGATAATCTAATTTGCAAGGTCTGCCTTTGTTGCATTTGGCTGGATTTCACACCGCCCCAAGGTCATTCAGACAACACCAAAGGTTAATCCAGAACATGGGAGTTTATTTTACAATTGAGGATAAAAGAATGCCATTATGAATAATAGGGTTGATGATAAAACATGGAAATCTATTATTTCATGAGAATTGCTTTTTTCAATTTTATATACAGTACCATGCATCAGAGGAGATGCCAGCAAAGGTCTGTCATTCCATGTAAACCACATTGAAGGACCTACTTTTCATTGAAAAAAGGACTTTGTGGTCCTACAGTATTCTGTAGCTATACATTTCCCCCATATTTGTCTATAAAATAACATTATAAAAATGCACACAGTACAAATAATGTTGAACTGTAAAGAGCAAGATATGATGACATACATGTATACATACTTGCTGATTATTCATACAATACGTTTTTAAATTCATCAATTTTACAACTGAAGCTTCACAATAATAAAATTGGTACTAATGCAAATACTGTACATGTTGAAACAACCATAAAATGATAGTATACTAGAGAAACATATGCCAAACATATTTTTGTAAGAATTTCTGTAATTTAAGCAAATACAAAACAATATTATAGTTGCTAAGTTCGATATCTCCCTCATATTGCAATGTTGAAGTGATCAGGGGAATTGAAAACTCAAAAAAGGTGATGTGTTGTTATTTTTACCCATACATTTCTTTACCCATTTACACTTCCTTAAAGTGCTGAAATCATCTTAACTTTTGAGAACACAATCTTTCAATGTGGCTATTTTTACTATTTACCTTCACATAAACTTAAATTTTCCAAATTTGTTAGACAGGGATATCAATTTGGTCAACGGGGATCAAATTTCATGAAACACAATACTCTCATTGTTTTACATAAAAAACATGCACAACTGTTCTTATAAATAATATGCAAATCCTGTGTTGAAATATAAAAAACAATCATTCAAAAACAGATCAAAATAAAAGCGTGGTCCAGTTTTAAAACAACAGATGGACTATTTCAAAGGCTCAGATAAGATGCAGTGCATTAAGAAAGCAACAATCAGTCAGTGACTATATAGTGCCATGCCTGCCTCACCAATTTGAATTTTGCATGTTTATATTGCCAAAATTCAACTTAAACAACTTAGCTTGGCACCTCTGCAGTGCAGGCTCCAACCATCATGGATAACTGATTGATTAATTGAGTGGCATTAAAGCTACCATGTTTTCATTATAATATCTGTGTCATAATAATACTTAATACAGTTGTGGCACTATCTGTAACGACAGATTGTAGCTTAGAGATATAGTGCAACATTAATCTGTCATGCTATCAGCTTTATCCACCTTCATGGTTTATCAAACTTATCCAACTCTTTCACAAAGACAAGATGATCTTCAGGTGACTTTCCATGTGTTTTGCAAAGGTGCAGCTTAATTGCGTGCTTGCTCACAAAGGTCCGATTGCACAGCTTGCACTGAAATATCGAGCCAGTGTCTTCTTCTGTAAGTCCGGGTGAACTGAAAGTCTTGTCCGTTATTCTGCTGACTGCTTGCTGCTCTATGAAATCTATGGAAAGCTTGGAGAGGTCCTTCAGGGTAAACCCAAGGTGTGACTCCAAATGGTTAATGTAGGAGGAGGTGGTCCTGAACTGGGATGCACAGTCACTGCACAAAAACAGGGGTTGGCCAGAGTCAATATTTTTTAGGAACTTTGTGCCCCCTGTCCGCTTTAACTGGTATTTTACATTGGCCAGCCAATGTGAGATAGTGGTCATGGAGAGACCAGTGAATTTGCAGATGTGGACACGTTCCTGGGGTCCCAGGTCCGTAATGACAAACTTTCCCTCAGGAGTCTCCCGAAGACTAGAAGCAAACTGGGCTTGGAGAATCAGGAGGTGCTGGGGATTCCAGTTTGACTGTCGACCTTTCCGTCTTTGGATGGGTGACAGCTCCTCCAAGCCATCCTCAAAGGTACAGCCATCCATATCTGATTTCTCAGAGACGGAAGATGGGGTCGTGGACTTTGGTGTCAAACGGCCAGTCAGATTTTTTACCATGTCAGAGATATCCATCAGTGCATTCTCCCGTAGGGGTGGAGATAAAGACTGTGAGAAATTTTTGAGAACAGGTGTGCTGCTGTTGTTTACATCGCTGTTGTTCAGTGTAGTAGAGCTACACTTAGATGTACTTCCATTAGTGTTTTTGGATTTTGTCAAGTCCATGGGCTGATCATCATTATCATGGTATTGACTCAGCGGCTCCACTTGCTTGACCTGAGCTAAGTTGTTTAAAGGCTTTTCCATCATGTTGTTGTTGATCTTATAAAGCATTGCAAAGGGGTCTACGAAGGGGGTGGCCACCTTTGCAGCTTTCCCCAAGTGGTTGTTCATGATAGACTGCAATGCACTAAGAGGGTTGACAAGAGGTTGCTCGGGTGAGTGATCAGTGATGATGCCTAAGTTATTGCAGCCATTGCTGACAGCCATTTTTGGTGCATTAGCTTCACTCTTCATCTGTGCATCTGTTTTACTGTCTGTTGGCTCTCCTTCTTTGCCTCTAGACTCAGTCTTGTCCTCTATGGTAGTGCTTTCCACTGGCTTAGAGAGGTTTTCTGGTTTGGGTGAAGCCTGTTTGTCCTTAGGAATTGGCGAAGGAGACTTGGCAGACATGGATTTACATTTATTCTCCAAGGACTTTTCCTCCTTTTCCTTCTTCACTGAGCTTTTCCCTGTCACTTTTTCCACCAGCTCCTCCATGGCCAGCACATTGCTCTTGTGATTAGGAGGTGGAGAGGGGCTATTTGGTGAGTGGATCAGAGCACCTAAATCAGAGGACAGTATCTTCAAGCTGTTGGTGCTGAATAAAGGCTGAACCTGGGCACATGAAGGCAAGGTAGACTTCAGAGACCCATGGAGTTGATAGGCAGCATGGATGCTGGGGTATCCACCCCAGGTTGGCGTACCTGTCTGGGCCTTGCTGATTGCACTTGAAACTGTATTCTCTAATGACTTTAGGATGTCCAGACCACCTTTGGGTGTCTCTTCCAAATCTTCTTCTCTGAGATATTGGTAAGATCTGGCCTTTACAGCTTTTTCACTTTTTTCAGAAGGATCTTTTTCCTCTTTTATTTTTTTCTCTAAGTCCCTTGCCTCAATTTTTTCTTCCTCCATCTCCATCTCCACCTCTTCCTCCATATTGTCTTCTTTTTGCTCCTCTGGTGTAGAGGGCTGGAAGGGAGAGTCGGACTGTGGCTTCCCATTGGGAGCTGGGAGTCGTGTAGTAGTTGGCGGCAGAGGAATTGACTGAATTTTCTCCTCAATGACTGGATCAAAAACTAATTGCTTACCCTTTTTAGAGGCTGAATTGGTGACTTTGAGAAAGTGTCCTGTGACCATCATATGGGCTGTCAGCTGTTGCAAGGTGTCATGTGAACTGCCACATTCCATGCATTTGAGAATTTGTGCCTTGCGTGCCTCAAACTGCCAAGTATAACTGGCACCATTTTGATAACCATATCGATTATTAGCTGTGACATAGGGACTGGACACTTTTTGGTCTTTGGGGGTCTCTCCCAGGGGTATGCCAGGTGTGACAGACTCTGGTGAGCTTGGGGACATCAAGTCTTGAAATGCTCTTTTTTTGGTTGGGGGTACCAGCTTTGAGGTGAGGGCTGGCATTGGTTCTTTTAGAGGCACTTTCTGATAGTGTTTTGTTTTGATCATGTGGACACTCAGGTCTTGCAAGGATTCAAAAGAGTGGCCGCAGTACATGCATTTAAGAACTTTCTGGGCATCTTCCTTGCCTTCCATCTCCATCAGAGAACGTTTGCGGGGCTTGGACCACCTCTTGCCTCGATCATCCTCTTTATCCTTATTGTCGTCACGGTAGTGGCCCATCTCATTCATATGCACTGTCAGGCCAACCAATGTGTCGTAGGCTGCACTACAGTCCTTGCACCTGAACTTGCTAGCACCCGTAAACACAGGGCCATAGAGCTTATTGTTCTGCCTGTAGAGCTGCACGGTGCTGAAAAGGCTTGGTTCAGGGAGGAGATGGTATGGGGTGTGCTGTAGGGTCTTGGCCAATGCCGCCTGGTGCCAGTCATAGGCTACACCTCCTGTATTGCCAGAGCTTACACTGTTGCTACTGTTGGCGTTGCTTGATGCGGTACTCGTGGTGGTACTGCTGGTGGTATTACTGATGGTGGCTGAGGCATTACTGCTGCTACAACTGTTCTTCACATGGCTGTTGCCCTGGCTGTGACTGTTAAGGAAGCCATTGCTCCCTTTGTGATTGCTCCCATTGCTGTTGCTTGCTCTGAAATTGTTCCCTTGTTTACTTTTAAGCATATCCAGGGCAAGGCTGGACCAAGAGGCATCTGAAATCAGGTTTGCATAGACGGCTTTCATTTGTGCCAGGCTGTCCTGCAGCGAGAGACCATTGGTGGACTCTGTGTTCCCCCCAACCGGCTTATCTTCTACCTTGTCCTGAACGTCTATGAAGGAGGAAGTCGTCTTAAGGTCCACCAGCTGATCACTGGTGTTGCTGAGTGGAGAGGCGTAACCAGCGTCTGGGTTAGTGCCATTGCTGAGTGGAGAGTTTTGGCAGCTGAAGTGATGTCCTGCGTCCTCGTCATCATTGAAAAGATACTCTGCATCTTGGCCATCTAGGGAAAGGCCGTCATCCTGTAGGTGCTCCTCCTCATCGATCTTATCAACCTTAAAGTCATCTTCAGGTCCATAAGCTGAAAAACAAGAGAACAGAGGGAAATAAGTAACATCAGATATTCACTTCTCAATAATTCCAGGCATATCTACTATAGTAGCACCAATCGTGTATGTTCCTTATGCCTAGAAGTCATGTTTCTGTTTAACTGCTTTCCTCACTATGTGAGGGTGGTAGGTGCAATAATCCTAAAGAGATTTTTGTCAATAGTCCCAGCAGAGGACACAGGTTTGCAATAATAAAGTGGCAAACATCCATATCTTGACAATGACAGATAGTCCCCTTCACTGCACAGCCTAATGAAGCTATTGAACACTGCAGCTCAGCAAGGGTAGAGAGCAGAGATGAGCTACAGAAATATTTCCCCTTAGTTTAAAAACTAGAAAACAAGCAAAATTTCAAATTATGCAGAGAACAACACTCCCCTCTCCTCAGGGGAGATGATACATATTAATCATGTGGTAAGATTTGTTACTTCACAATAGAACTGAGGACATTCTGATCTTAAATGAAATGAAATTAAACAGGAAAAATGTGCATCATTAAAGGAACTGTAAAGACTCACTTTGATGTGTGCTTCACAACGTATACTCAGCAATAACAATACACTAGTAAGGGTGATTTAATCACATGCATATATGCATTTCAATACAATACTTTCATTAAATCCTGTAGCTCTCTCCTTATCAGCAAATTTAAATGCCAGACAAACCCACAGCCATACAATCTACATCAAGTATTTCACTTTCTATTTTGCCACTGACTTTGATTCGCTCTATGCTAGCAACATGCCACACATACTATGGATTCACAAGTAAGAGATAGTGGGGGAAATGCCAGCTGCATCAGCCTTGCCAAGCCATGGTTGGCTGAAGTCAAGTTGGCATGGGCTGTGGAAGTCCTCACAGCATGATGCTAGGAAATGGCCAATGGACATGACAAGCTGTGTTGTCACTGCCCATGCTCCCCTTGTACTCACAGAGTCAAGTGTGCCATTTTAAAAGAAGAGAGAGGGTTTTATGGTATCTATATAAAATGGCTGCCCTCTCTTTCTGTTACTGTCTTCATATCTAGCATATCATTTGATTTCATTTCACGAAATCACCACAATAAACCCTTTAAAATATCCCTTTGCTTTTTACTTTCACCCAAGTGTTCCAGTTGACCAAGACATACAGAAAGTATGTTAGAAATTAAGAATTATGAATATAATTGTGTAACCACTTGCACAACATTTATTACATACATCAGTATGATATAAATGCAAAAAGTGAAAGCAGATCAAGAGAGGGAAATATTATAGAGAGACAGGGAGAGGGAAAAATAGAGGGTTCGATATGCTAAGGCAGCTCCCCAATCCAGCCCTCATAAGATGCTTGTCTGAGGTGCCAGAATCAGTCTCCAGTGAGGAGGCAGATGTGCTGTCAGCTTCAAACAGCATGTAGCTCTCTTTCCCATAATCGGAATGGACATAATACCTGATGTTTGTGAGGTGCCCGTTACTGCTGCCTGGGAAAAGCTGGAGGTCCAACAGCTGCAACTCTGTGTGTGTGTGTGTGTGTGTGTGTAGCATTCGTTTAGTGTGCACGTGTGTTACATGACAAGGTAACTTAGATCATTCCTTTTGGTCATCAAACTAGTCCTATGCCGTTTTTGTACACTCTTAATTATACACTACTCCAAATATAAAAAGACACAGGCTACAATGTTACAGGTCTATCAAACAATTTAATTCAATTATACATTAAATCATAATACATCGACCCGTGGCCAGAGCAGCTGCGGTGCAGTAGATAGCTCACTGCATTGAAATGAATGCAAAATTGTTGCAAAAAAAATCTATATGGTGAGAGTAGCTAAAGACAGAAGCAGCCTAGCTGACGAAGTGAGAGAAACCTAACAGCAGTAAACACACACACACACACTCACACAAACTAAATGCTAGTCTTTCCCTGCCATCCTCCGTATGTTGCCTTGACAGGCATCAGTGTCAGGAGTGTGTCAGTGTCAGCCCGAGGTGTCAGTGTCCACACAAACAAGCCTGAGAAGAGGTGGGAGGGGAAAGTAACAACAACAAACAGAAGTCAGCCATTTTTTTCCTGCTCTACCCTCCTCCTTCACCATCTGTGTCAGAAAAGCTGCGGGTGCCACCGCCGGCTAATAAGGCAATCAGAGATGGAAAAGATGCTGACACGGCGGCTTTCGAGCGTCACTCAGAACAAAAGAGGAAGAGAGGAGGGAGGGAGCGAGGGATAGGGAGGGGATTAAAATGGGGGTGAAGGGGAGCAGGGGGAAGGTGTCTGTTGTGGTTGTCAGTCAAAAACGTAAGCCCACTTTGTGCTGTCAGGGAGGATAGGGAGAAGCGGAGAAGTTTTGAAAAGAGAAGAGAAAAGATGTGTTTAGGCCAGCTAACAAGAGGTGAGTGTGTGTGTGTGTGTGTGTGTGTGTGTGTGTGTGTGTGCACGTGCGTGTCTGACAGAAAGAACACGACAGGGAAACAAGTTAAACAGCGTCCAACAAATTAAGTATGAGACATCAGGAGAGTGAAAGCAGTGCATTTTTTTTGTCTTTGC
>OOFE01010944.1:0-13775 GCA_900323365.1 Monocentris japonica
TGAGGAACATGACAAAGAGTTCAAGGTGTTGTCTTGGCCTCCAAATTCCCCAGATCTCAATCCAATCGAGCATCTGTGGGATGTGCTGGAAAAACAAGTCCGATCCATGGAGGCCCCATCTCGCAACTTACAGGACTTAAAGGATCTGCTGCTAACGTCTTGGTGCCAGATACCACAGGACACCTTCAGAGGTCTTGTGGAGTCCATGCCTCGATGGGTCAGAGCTGTTTTGGCGGCACAAGGGGGACCTACACAATATTAGGCAGGTGGTTTTAATGTGATGGCTGATCGGTGTATATATTTACCTATTCAATCTACAGTGTTGTTTAACTGTTCTGTCCTACAAAGAACTTCTAAATGTGTGTGTTATGCATCTCTGTGGTCTCCTAGAGGCCAGAACCAGCCGGTGCTCAATGTGATGACAGGCGAGGCCTTCATCACGGCCCAGAACCACGGCTACGGCATCGACAGCGAGTCCCTGCCGCCTGGATGGAGCCCACTGTTTGTCAACGCTAATGATGGCACTAATGAGGTTGATTTCACTCTGCATGAATGTTCAATCAGCTGTTACTAGCTTCATAAGACTACGTGATATTTTAAGATTTTGGTTCCATGAGTTTTGGAGGGAAAGTACCAGTTTCTTCTACAAAATGAGCTTATTTGGATATGAATAAGTAAGATTCATTATGGAATATTACAGAGGTTCTTAGAAGTCTACAGACCTTAGTTTTTCCTCAACATGGAGATACTCCACCTGGAATGAAATTATTGACTAGTTGTCTTTATCTGTTTTGATATACCTTGAAAAAAAGAATAATTGAATACATTAATGACCACTAAGAATACTGTTTGCTTCATTTTATTTTCCTTATATCATGTTTTCCAGGGCATCATGCATAACACTAAGCCTGTCTTCACGGCCCAGTTCCACCCTGAGGCTAAAGGTGGTCCCACAGATACAGAGGTAACATTGCACTTTTAATGATGGAAATGATTACTGAAATATGTCAGTGTGTACCCCCTGTTTTTATGGGTTTTACGCACACTGATTATCCTAGAGAACATCCTTTGCAGAAAAGGTCATTCGGATCAGGAAGCAGTTTCCCAAAAGTGTCTTAGCAGCAATGAGTATCATGTTTTTTGTTTTTCATTGGCTTACAATCAAGCAAAAATGATCTTCGCACTCAGGGAAACCCAGACCAGCATACCTACAGATGAAGGTAGTGCATGGAGTTCTTTCTTTGTTTCTGCAGTTCCTCTTTGACGCCTTCATATCCCTGATCAAGAATGGGAAGGATGCCAACATAGTGTCGGTCATGCCCAAGAAACCTGACATCCCTCCCAGGGCGCAGGTCAGTCACAGTTGTCTCGTCTCAGTGGTTTAGCCATCCAGCCTAACCACAGAGCAGGATTCCTGCTGGTCGTGGAATATACAGAATATCATGGGATGAGGAGTTTGATAAATTCTCTGGGAAAGTCAGGGAATATCGGAGTATATAACAAATGAGTCACTTCACAGAAATGTACCAGAATGTATTTTACAACTCGTTTTTCATATTCATTGCATTAGATGGTGGTTTTCAGCTATTTATCTCCACACAAAGCCCACCTATAATGGGAACCAGACTGTTTCATCTCTTTACAACAACATTGACAAACCAGGAAGGAATACAGTTTTTAGATCATGCAAGAGCTCTGACTTAATTATGGAATGTCATGGAAAAGTCAAGGAATTTTACATCAGGGCCACGATGGGAACCCTGACACTAAAGTCTAACACAATAAATGAATTCCGTCTTTTTTGTTGAAACTGCCTCATAAATGGAGCTCCAAGCTGCATGATGTGTGTTAGTGTGTGTTGCCTATCTATCTCTGCATGCAGGTGTCTAAGGTGTTGGTACTGGGCTCTGGTGGTCTGTCCATCGGCCAGGCTGGAGAGTTTGACTACTCTGGAGCTCAGGCTGTCAAAGCCATGAAGGTAAGAGATAACGCAGCATTTTGGATACGGCAATTTGGATTTTCTCCCTACAGAAGGACCTATTGAATATCATTGTTAATCAAATGTTGCAAACAATACAACTATGATGCCTGAATGTGGATGTGAGCAGGATGTGTACTATATAGCTTCATCTTGAAGGGAATTTCAACCCCAAATCAACATAATACTCTAAATCTGTCAGAAAATACATCAGAAAATACTGTTCAGATACTGTTCAGATGTTTTGTTGGGAATTGAACAGTTGGTCAGCAACAATTGTTAAGTACGCTGTTTCGTTCAAATGATGCTCCATTGGCAGTAAAGTGCCTAATGAGTGCCAAGGAAACATTCCCCACACCATTACAACACTGCCACCATCACCAGCCTGTACTGCTGAAGTTTGGTTTAAATACGGAGCAAAGCGAGAGTTGAAAGAATTTTATCAGATTGACAGATAACCTCATGTAACACAGGTCAAATAAAAGAAGTGAATATTTTAAAAGTGAGAAATTACTCATGGGGAATTCATCATTAATCATTCAGCTTCATCATACTTTGCATTTCTTTTTAAATGTATAATAATAAATAATCCTGTGGACATGGTGTGCTGGTACTGTAGGAGGAGAATCTGAAGACTGTGCTGATGAACCCTAACATTGCCTCGGTTCAGACAAACGAAGTGGGCACCAAGCAGGCTGACTCAGTCTACTTCCTACCCGTTACGCCACAGTTTGTAACCGAGGTCATCAAGACCGAACGTCCGGATGGCATCCTGCTCTCCATGGGTGGACAGACTGCACTCAACTGCGGTGAGAAGTCTGTGTGTGTGTGTGTGTGTGTGTGTATATGTACACGCATGCATGTACTTGTTTGTATGCATGGTCGCTGCGTGTGCATGTAGTATTTGTAGTTCTGTAGCTCAATGGGAGGCCAGGCAAGGCCTTACGCTGCAAGGGTTAGGGGTTCAATTCCCTGTGTAGCTCAATGGGTAAAGCAGAGATTTAAGATTTATGCACTCATGGTATTGTAAGGTGCTTTGGATAAAGGCATCCACCAAATGACATACATAATGTTGTGTGAGTGTGTGTTTACCTTTTCAATTAATATGTGTGCACATGAGAATGTCTTTTAAAAAAATTTAACCATGCATCTGTATGTGAATTGCTGCGAATATGCGGTATTCAGGGGTGGAGTTGTTCAAGAATGGCGTCCTGCAGCAGTATGGGGTGAAGGTCCTGGGAACCCCAGTGGAGTCCATCATGGCCACAGAGGACAGACAGCTGTTTGCTGACAAACTGATGGAGATCAATGAGAAGATCGCTCCCAGTATCGCTGTCGAGTCGGTAAGGATCAGAGTCAGACAAGATAAAAGATGGCATTCCCCATTTAAAAAAACAGTTGGGAATGCACAAATGCAAATCTGCATGCCCTACACATAAGATAAATGTGTAAATTGCATAGACAATGCATGTCTACGTGCCTAAACACTTGCATGGCCATTTTCGTTCTATTTATATTATATTTATCTTTGCTGTATCCTATTACTACTTGCTGCTACAAGGACCCAATTTCCCCACAGTGAGCATTTAAGATTCATCTAATCTTTTGTTACTTTATACAGTGACCTTTTTCTTTTACTTTATTTACACTTAAGTTATCTAGGTTTTTCTGTGATTTTCCTTTTTATTAAGGCTTGCAGTGAAGGCTGATAGCGAAATGTGTATGAACATCAAACTGCCGTGTCTAATAGCCACCAGTGGATTGTTGCACTGCTATCCAGCCCTTTAGTCTCAAGAGTCTATTAAAAGCCATCAAAGTGTTTTCAACTGTTAAGGAGAGGAGCTGCAATGTTAGTGTGTGTGTGTTTCAGGTGTCAGAGGCCCTGAAAGCGGCGGAGCAGATTGGCTATCCGGTGATGCTGCGATCAGCCTACGCCCTGGGAGGCCTGGGCTCCGGCCTATGTGCCAACAAGGACAAGCTGAAGGAAACCGCCCGCAAGGTTGGAGGACATGGTGCAGGGCAAAGATAGTGTTCAAGACATTGACGAGCTCCAGGGTGTCTGAAAAGTGTAGAATCACAGGGAAATCACCCCTTCACAGTATGTGCTCAATTTGACCACCACCAACATGCAGACATGTTATGAGAAAACAGTTGAATGCAATATGCAATACACTTCCATAGACTCCAGACTTTTCGGACACCATTTTCTATCTTTTTGGTAGAGTGATGACTGAAGCTTAAATGTTTTTACTGCTGCTATTCAGACCTAAGGGAAATTGTTTTTGAATAGTTGAATATCTTTTGACAAGTTTGAAAAACACACAGAATACTTAATTCATTTTGCAAGCAATAAATGACTTTTGATCAAACATACTTCAAATACACGTAAAAAGGAATATACGGTATATATATATATATATTGCCCAGATCTGCTTCTGACTTCGTTCACATTAATATAGTCCTACATTATGCCAAGGTTAATGTACACATATTGACAGTCAGTGCTAAAATAATAATTTTCTCTGTATAATTACTGTAGGCCCTGGCCATGAGCAGTCAGATCCTGGTGGAGAAATCCCTGCTGGGTTGGAAGGAAGTGGAGTATGAGGTGGTGAGAGATGTGGCTGACAACTGTGTCACCGTCTGTAACATGGAGAACTTTGACCCACTGGGCATACACACTGGTAATAAAACACTCACCTATTGCACATTCTGTTCTGTTTTGTTCTGTTCTGTTGTATTCTATTCTGTTCTATTCTAAAAAGCTGACTGACACTCAAATCAGCTTCTCTTCTCTTTTGACATAATCTCTCAACACTATGAAGTCCAGGTTTTTTAACCTTGTTTCGAATAAATGTTGTAAAACCATATGGTGTAAAATCAAGCGCGCAAAGAGAAAAAGACACAAATATGCAATAGCTAGTACCATAACAAAAAACAAGTTCAGATGGCCTATCTTTAGGCCTATCTGGCCATAGCCTTAACCTCTCTCCTATTCCAGGCGACTCCATTGTGGTTGCACCAAGCCAGACATTGTCCAACGAGGAGTACCACATGCTTCGCGAGACGGCCATCAAAGTGGTTCGCCACCTAGGCATCGTTGGTGAATGCAACATCCAGTATGCCCTGCATCCCTCCTCCCTGGAATACTGCATCATCGAGGTCAACGCTCGCCTCTCCCGAAGCTCTGCCCTGGCGTCCAAAGCCACTGGGTAGTAATAATAATAATAATAATAATAATAATAATAATAAACTTTATTTGTATAGCACCTTTCATACAAAAGCGTGCAGCACCAAGTGCTTTACATGAAAAGGAAACATGTAAATGAAAAATAATTGAAAGGAGAGATAGGAAAATAAAAGTCAAGTGCAATTATAAAAATGGCATTTTGAAACAAAGTGCTTTGTATTAAGAAAGTATCCAGTCAAATGTTAAAAGTGTAAAGAGTACTAATTAAAAGCTCTCTTGGGTAAGTGAGTATATGCAGACACACACTACCAGTAGGTCAGCAATACAGTGTGTCTGAAAAGTCAGGAGTCATAGTAATAGAGAGCACATGTGCAACAAGATACTATTTGTTTCTTGTTGCACATGTTTTCCCCTCACACACACTAGTTGTGTGAGATAGCTGAATGGTCTAAGACACCAGGTTTCTGGTCTCCAAATGGAAGCCTAGGTTGAAATCCCATTCCTGACAAGTAGTTTGGCATGTATTTAGTTTGTGGTTTTCCTTTTGATTCCAGACTTATCACACACCCTGTTGTTGAGCTGAAGTGGTGCAATAACAGAATAAATATTGTGGTCTACCCCCTGGCCCATCCCTCCAAGGTACCCGCTGGCATTTGTAGCTGCCAAGCTGGCTCTGGGCATCCCCCTGCCAGAGATCAAGAATGCTGTGTCAGAGAAGACCACGGCCTGCTTCGAGCCCAGCCTGGACTACATCGTCACCAAGATCCCTCGCTGGGACCTGGATCGCTTCCAGGGCATGTCCCTCGAAATAGGCAGCGCCATGAAGAGTGTTGGAGAGGTGGGGGAGGATCCATGGACACTCAATCACTCACCCACCCACTCACCTGCTAACTTACTCACTAACTTGCTCACTATGTCTCTCCACTTATTCACTCACTCACTAACTTACTATGCCCGCTCACTCGTTATGCCTGCTCACTCACTGTGCCCACTCACTCATGCACTTATTCACTCTGCTCACTAGCCCAGAATATAATATATCTCCCTCTCCTGTGTTCAGGTAATGGCAGTGGGCCGGACCTTTGAGGAGAGCATGCAGAAGGCCCTGAGGATGTCCCACCCATCAGTGGACGGCTTCGTGCCCCGGCTGCCCCTGAAGAAAGCCTGGGCTGACACCCACAACCTGCAGATGGAGCTGGCTGTGCCATCCAGCACCCGCATCTTCTCCCTCGCCAAGGTACACTGCTGTAACACAGTAATAATAATGCATCGTATTTTTAAACATCTTTTTATTAGAATCAAATTTTGCAGTGTTACAGAGAAACATAAATAATACAACACAGTAGGAAAGGGAATGAAGTGCAAAGCAAAGTGTGCACAGCCCGCCTCCACGGGAACGCCTGGCTGTCTGGAAATGCCTGTCTTTGTTATCTCACCTCGGTAAAATAGAAGCAGAATAGTTTTGAATACTTGGAAAAAAAAAATATAAAGTGTGCTTGTTTTTGTGATGTGATGTGTCCACTGTTTTCCACAAGTTATTTTTGCTTTAAAATGTATTTTGTACTGGCCCATGTGATGCTGCTGGCTTGGCATGACCTTGTTTTCTTAGAGAGCTACTTAATTGCAATGCAGCACTTTAACAACCGTATCTGGACACAGAGTCAAGCTCTACCACTCAAACACAGGGATGTTGCATGAAGTACTGCAATGGAAAATATCTATACGTTCACCACTTAAACATGCTTTTATTACCTGTTCAGAGAAGCTCAGAATGAGGTTGAATAAGTGTCAGACCTTCAATAGTGAGAGCTTAGTGTCCTGACAGTGGAGATAGATTTGTCCCCTTAAATGTAGAATGAGATCACTGAAAGTGGTTGCAGCATTAGGGATTAATGATGCACATCTTAACTCCAGGCTATCAAACATCAGTGATAACCCCTCAAGGTGGTTGGCACAGCCACTGTCACCTAACCTCCCTACTCTCTGCTGCCCACCAGTTTGATTCTTAATGCATGCACGTCTTGGATCCAGACTGATCAAAAGCAATAGGCTCTGATGTTGGAAAAACACACCGGAGGCCATAAAGACACACCCACCCAATCAGTTACTCAGAACTACCATAAGAAACAGACATATGTTCGCTGAAATGCATTCAGAGGCACTATACAAAGTGAGGAAACTATGGTTAGACTGAGTTTTTTAAGGCCAAGGCAGATATTTTTGGATTGAAGCTGCTGATGGCCAATATTTTGTGCCAATATTTAATATTTTTTCATTTGAAAAGTGTAAAGTTAGTTTGTCTGCGTAGGGCCAGTCAAACAAATGAATTAATGAAATCCACACACTGCCAAAAAGGCTAGAGAAGCTCTTCAGAAAAAATGTGATTTATTTACATGGTGGAAAGTGACCGTAAACGTTTTAGTGCTTAGACCATCATCAAGACTCAACAGCACCTAAACCCAGCCCATTTAAAGTATTCAGTATTTTCAGTATTTCCCCCAGAATTGTATTCTTGTCAGGGTGGAAAAGCCTCTGAAACGATATTTTGATCATCATGGGACACAACAATTCTCCATTGAAAGCCAGACTAATGAAATTGTTTTGGTGGGTTAGCAGCTCCTTATAGCAAGGTGAGGCAGGTTTTTCAGACTGACAACCCTGAAGCTGTTGAGTAAAATCCTCCCACACCACACTGGAATGATTTCTTTGGTCTGACATTTGATATGAAAATAATAACAACAAACATACATCTTCACTGGCTGTGGTCAGGGATGAACCTCCATCATATCAGAGGTGGATGACACTGACTGGCCAATATCTTTTTTTTTTTTAATAAAAGGCCAATATTGGCTAACATTGGTCTACATACATTTGTTTAACCCTAGAGGAAGATACTGGAATTCACTCAGAAGCGTTGTATGAGTAATGGATATTAAATATTTGATGATATTTTTGGGGCGAATTGGATGTGTTACATTTTGCTTTTGGTAGTCATAAAGTGTCGTCAACCACCCTGTTAATAAACTGATGGATTGAGCCTCTTTTATGTCTCTACCTCCAAGGCCCTTCACAGCGGTGTGAGTGTGGAGCAGATCCACCAGCTGACTGACATAGACAAGTGGTTCCTCCACAAACTCCACCACATCACACAGCTGGAGCACCACCTGGCAGATTACAACAGGTAACACACACACACACACACACACACACACACACTACAACACACACACCCTGGTCATATGAACACCAGTCTAATTTACAATAGCATTCATATTTCTATAGTGATTCATGCTCAAACATGAGAAACATACACACATACCCACCACCCTCCAAATTTTGAGTACTGTGAAGCATTGGTTGTAGAACAGGGTATCCTCAAGTCCTTAAAATTCCTGGAAATCCCTGAAAAATAAATAAAAAAAAAAAAATCATAGTTTACCCACATTTTTACTGTTTTACTGTTCAGGTAACTTAACTTGGCTCTCTCGATGTCTCTATTGGATTAAGAAAGCTGTTAACATAAATAATTTTCAGCCTTTAGTTTGCTGGTAATGTTGTACTAGTGTCTGTTTGTGCACCGTAACCACCTATCTGTATGTATGTGTGTGTTAAGAAAAACTACATTTATGTGCCTGGCTCGCTACTGCTCTCTGGTGGTTGCCTTTACACCTTCAGCTTGTGTTAGGGGAATATATGCTCTCTCTCTCTCTCTCTCTCTCTCTCTCTCTCTCTCTCTCTCCATTCTCACCTCATTTTTCTCTCTTTTCTACATCCACTCTCAATTCCCCATGTTGTCTCCTTCTCAATGTCTTTACTAGGATTAGGCCGATACATTGGTTAGCAGATATATTGGGCCAATATTGGCCTTTTGTTATATATTGGATATGGGCCAGTCATGTCGTCCCCCACCTTTATGATAGAGATTCCTTCTTAACCACAGCTACACATTGTATTTATTCAATTAATTGTTCAATAATTTTATTTGTATATTAATTTGAAATGTACCATAGTCTCCCCTACCACTGAGTAGGTAGGTGGGGTGGGTCACCCTGCCATAAGGAACTGTCAGCAGTCAAAGAATTTCATTGGTATGTGCATCAGTGGAGAGTTTTAGTTTCCCATGGTGGTCTAAATGCCATTTCAGAGGCTTTTCCACCCTGACATGAATACAATTCTGTAGGAAAACACACTATCGTAATTCTTTGGCATGAAAATGGTCAAATTGAAAGATATTGAACATTGGCACTGAATATCAGCAAAAGGGGGTTCCTTTTGTCTTCACACGCCTCTCTCACTCTTTCTTTCTCTCTTGCTTCACCTTCTCTCAGCTGCCTCTCTATCTCTCTCTCTACCCTCCGGCTCTTTCCCGGCAGCCCAGAACAAAGCCTGTGTGGCTTCCTTGGCTTGGCCACAGGTTACTTGCTGCTTCCCTCTGCTCCACGGGACTCGGCTGTTCAATAATTAATGGCTGGGTGTCCGGTGGGTGCCCACCGCTACAGGCCAACACATGCAAGCCTGTTGTAGTTTCCACTGCCACTGGAGCAGAGGACATAGGGACACAAGAACAGGCTGCCAGACTGATAGACCACAGAGCCAAGCACAGGTGGGCTTCAGGCACCGTCAGTTAGCTGACTCATCCTGTTTGAGTGTGTGTCTGTTTTTGTACTTCTATCTTTGTGAGGACCAAATGTCCTCACAAAGATGGAAAGATGAGGAAAATCCTCCAAAAGGAGGACATTTGCCGCTCCTCACTTCTACAAGGGTTAATTTAGTGTTAGGACTTGGGTTTAGGCTTAGGGTTAGAATGATACTGGCTCTTATAATATAACATTGCAATCCAGTGTTATATTGTTATTGTTCACATTGACAGCAAACGTCATTCTGGTCTCAAAAAGTGGTTGCATTGTCTCTCTTTCAGCAACATTTCACAGATATACCAACCCCCAAGCTGTGTCTATTGGTGGGAAACTGCTGTTTGGTCAAGGGGTTAGTAGGAGAAGTTGCAGGTAGACCTATGCTACCAAATTATGCTTTAGGGAATGAATGTAGTCAATGGAAGGTCCTCACAAGTATAGTAATAAAAACCTGTATGTGTGTGAGTGTTTGAGAGTGTGTGTTGTATGCTACACCAGTAGCATACAAACATACAGTAGTCTTCTGTACAATGCCCCCTACATGCGCTCACATAAGGCTTTAAATACATTCATGGACGGATACACACACACACACACACACAGTCTTAATAATGTTTGTTTTTGATGTACTGTGTGTGTGTATGTATGTGTGCATGGCAAACTATTTGCCCCAGTTAGGTTCTTGTACAGAAGACCAGCTCTCCTGATGAAATATCTGTACTTCCTGTGATTCAGGAACTCTCCTGAACTCAACTCAGGCAAGTGCAGTGGGAGTTAAAACACACTTGACATTTCCAATATCGTTATGGTATGAGGTCATAAATAATTCAGATGGGGAGGAGGGAGAGCATGCTGTGCTTTAAGAAGAAGGAAGAATTCCTCTCTTGCCTCTCCACTTCCATTTTTCAGTGCACCTTCACACCTCTCACAGAAAACCTTTATTGATTAAAATGAGTTTTAAACGGCTGCACTTGCCGACCCGGTGTTCCAGCCCCTTGGTGCCTCGTTTGTCGATGGGTTATTGATCGCTCTGAGGTGGACTGTTCCTGGCTGCCCACATCGCTGGATAGGAGAGCCAGCCATGACCTGGGTTGTGCTGGTTTGACCCTCATAGTTGGACTTCAGAACACACTCACACACACAGAGCCACAGGTAGAAAACAACATTCAATAATAAATACTTTTTCTCTCACTCTCTCTACTTCTTCCCTTGATCTCACTGGGTCTCCTTCTCATGTTTATCAATACATTACTACATGTGCAAGTCCAGCATTTTAATAAAAGCTTAAGAGAAGATTGGCAGCCTCTACTGGCCACTTCATTGCAATTTACATTGTGTGCCACTGGGTCAGATCTGGCAGGGAATCTGCTAGATTGCTTTGCAGCACAAAGGGAGATTGCTTTGCAGCACAAAACAGGAAGAGGCCCACTGGTATTCTGGTGCAAAGCTACACTGAGCTACACTAGCACTAACAATACCACTGGCGTGAGATAGCTGGCATGACATAGACGCTACCAATCGCCTGCACCACGATCTCATTTGGTTAAGATAAACTCTTGTGCTATTGGTATAATTATTACTCCAATGAAAAATGGTGAAATGCAGGGTGCTAGAAAATGGCTGATAAAATAAGAAGATGCAGTGTTTCAGTGTTTTCACACCTACTTGATTTAGAGCAGTTATTTTGAACCGTGGAGCCGTCCCCTTAATTGTGTTCATTTGGCCTCATGAGAATACAGCGATGACACTGGGTGCATACCAAGACAATTGGACTGGGACCTTGCGAGGGAGGTTTCTTGGTGTGTTTCCAAACCAAAGCTGGAACTTCATTTGGAGTGAGAACATGAACCGATCGTGATCCCGCCCAACTACAGGAAACTACAGGATCAACACGACAGTCTAGTATCACAGGAACGTTTAATATGAAAGTAGAAAATGTTCACGGTTATTTAACTTACGGGAATGTCAGCAGAATTCTCTGTTACTAATTGTAAAACTGAATTTTTAAATTGATAAATGAAGGTAAAAGTATTAGTCATTTATTCTGAATCTCATTCCATGAACAGAGGGAAAATCACTTGTTCTACATGAGAACAAAACAGGCGCAATTCCCACAGAGTTTGATAGCAAATCTGATGCACATTTCTGACTGATGAAGGAAATGACAGCTCCCTCGGCTTGGGTTGCTAAAATGTGGCTCGCTTGAAATTTTGCCATGTAAAACATAACTGAACACATGCGTGAATGCAACATGGTAACATCTCTAGCAACTCCTCCCCTGCTTCGGACCAAAGCAACTGGACTACAGGTTTGAAAACACCCTTATAATCACCATATCTCGTTGTCTTCTCCGACAGTGGCACCGTCTCGAGGGAGCTGCTGCTGAAGGCCAAGCAGGATGGCTTCTCAGACCGGCAGGTTGGCCAGATCCTGGGCTCCAGTGAGGGGGCGGCCAGAGAGCTGAGGCTGGCCCACGGCATCAGACCCTGGGTCAAACAGGTAAGCATCGCTGAGCAGCTTCCTGTCTGCTCCGTGCACACACACACACACTTGGCACAGGCACACACACACACACACACACACATGCGTCTTGCATCTGGATTGTGTCTGATGATTTAGCTGCATTACATTTACACCTGATGTTAAAATGCGTCTCTTGTATGCACATAAAATCTGATTTCTCTTTCCCTCGCTAAAACATAGATCGCTACACATGTCACTTCCTCTCATAATATTTACATCCTTTAGAATTGACAGTAAACCCCTTGTCTTGCTGCTTCCCCATCCACCAGTATCCTCTGACGATCCATTTTTGACAAGTATGTTACTATCTGAGCTGCCTGACACCTGATTGATTTGAATGCGCTTCATGTTTGGATCAGTTTATTATTACGCTTCTTTAGTTGTTATATGTGGATTGGAGATACATTGCATTTAGATCTGTGTTATAATGTCCATAGTCATATTAAACCTATTCACTATTGCTATTTTGTTGGCATGTATGCGGCAGGACTTATCACAACCTATCAGTAGCTATGAATAAACTATGTGTTACTACTGGATGAAAAAAGTGACTGATTGTTTTCCACCGATTGAATTAACAATTTTTCTGCTCTTTGTTTTCAGATTGACACCTTGGCAGCAGAGTACCCAGCCATGACCAACTACCTGTACTGCACTTATCACGGCCAGGTATGTGGGCCCTGCTCATAAAGTAAAAAAATAATGAAAATATAATAATAAACAATATTAATGAAAAATGCCCTATTGAATTGAAATGTTGCTTGTTGAGTTGCAAAGTGGATGAATATTCTTTAATTCATAATAATTCATAATAATTTCATTTGCTTCCAGTACAAACCAAATTGTTTCAAGATTTTCTTTAAGTGTCATTTTATTGGTACTAGTGGTGTGATCTGCCTTGTTTGAAGATACTGACACTTCACTCAAACAAGTGAAACTGCATTGGAGTGGAAAGTGGAATTACTTCACCCCCACTGGAAGAGTTTTTCAATTGTTCTGAGAAAAATAAGATTTGAAGCCTGAATACCATACACAACAATTTGTTAGGATGGACATTGTTGCAGTGCAAAAGAACTGTTAAAGATGCACCCTTGCCAACATTAACAATGTTTTTGTCAATTCATCAGGAGCATGACCTGGACTTTAACGACCAAGGAGTCATGGTCCTGGGCTGTGGGCCTTATCACATTGGTAAGGGTGACCATAAGCTTTCATATCATTTTCAGTGTTTCGCTGTTCAAGCAAAGGCTGCACTGAATACTGAATAGTGAATATTCACTATAACCCTGCTGAGGGTTGAGGGGGATCTTGTGATTTACCCTGTTTTATATTTAAGGTGCTACGTGCATCATTTTAACGTCAATAAATCATTACCACTACTATCAATTATTAATTGTATACGTGAGCATAATTACCCCAAACAAGCGACAAACCAGCCTGGAAGGAGGAT
>OOFE01010946.1:0-11424 GCA_900323365.1 Monocentris japonica
TCTTGGTGCTAGATACCACAGGACACCTTCAGAGGTCTTGTGGAGTCCATGCCTCGACGGGTCAGAGCTGTTTTGGCAGCATGAGGGGGACCGACACAATATTAGGCAGGTGGTTTTAATGTTATGGCTGATCGGTGTATATCACAATTATTAATCACCTGTTTTTTGTCTCAGTTTCAGGAAACAAAATTATTTTATTGCATGTTTGCTCCAGCAACCATATTTCCGAGCACTTAGTCTGGTTATACCCCTCCATGAGTCTTTCCACCAGCAGCTGAGGTCACATAATGTGTGTGTGAGTGTGTGAGTGTGTATGCATCACAGTAGGACAAACACAGCTTGGGCTTGTTAGTGGAGTGTGTACGTAACCCCATTCCTCAAGCCCAGGGGAGCCTGGCGCAGCTTCAGCACTTAACGGATACTTCTGGTCATCTTCAGGTGACTGAGCACAATCAAACAACCAAATGCGCAGCCCCCCCAAAACCCCAACCCACGTCATGTGTTTGTGACATGAATGGTGGTGTGAAGTGATTTTAGAAAGAAAGACAGGCTGTGGAGATGTAGTGCTAACATTTGTGGAGTGGTGTGAGTGACTGACTCACATGGTGCCATTGGTGTAGACGCCGCTATTTTCCTCCACATAGTGCACCTGTGCTGGGTAAACATGCTGAACCTGTTGAACAGTCTGGGCCTGGTAAGAGAAATGGAAAGAGTTACAACTTTAGACTGCACTCTTAATTCAGTAAAAACATACAAATGTGCTAAAAAATACAGACATGCATTTATACCCACAGACACACATGCAAAGGGGCTGTGTATAGAGGTCTGCAACCAGGGTATGCTTTGATTTTGTCGGGTTGGACCTATTTCTTGGTTCTAGGGTCAGATCGGGTTTGGGCCTTGAAGTTGTGAGCTATTAACTTGTTTTGATGTGGTTACGCCAAGAATACCCGTTCAAATCGAATCCGTTGTCTCCTTTTTTTTCCTGGCTAACTTGCGCCTGTTGTGTGTGTGTGCCTGAGAGTGTCACGTGGATCGCACAGTTCAAACCAACTATGAGAAAGTTGCGCTGAGGTCAGGTAGCGGTCAATTTTCATGCTAGCTAAAATGGATGTGGTAAAAAGGATGATTAAGGACAAGGAGTAGCTATATGTTGAGCCAAAGAAGGAAAGCGTTGAAACCTTCTACTGTGGACGCGATACTCTTCCTCCATAGCGCTTAGTGAGAGCACTTTGTGACTTTAAATAGTTCACTTCAGAGGCCTATAACGGAAATATTTTTTGTCCAGCCACGCTCCTTGGCAGGAGTTCGGACTAAATTATAGTAGATAGAAACTGGAAAGACATGTTTCGTTTCCTTATTTCTAATTGCATGACAAAATGTATATTGCCAGATACTATTTATTTGTATGTGTGTGCCGTGCTGCAGGGCTGCCCAGCCAATAGGCCTAGTTCAGAATGCTTTAGCAGTTTAATCTATTTGTTTTGTTCATTGGGCAACATACATATTTTATTGTGATTATTGTGGTGTGGACATAGGCTACTACTAGACTATTCACTGTATGTGTTGTTGTTGGCTTTTCAAGCGGTCAGGCTCAGGTCAGAATTTGACTAGACATTGTTGGGCTGTTTTCGGGTAGGGCTGTAAAGACGTCGGGCATAGGTGGGCTAGGGCTTAATTTCTATCCCGATCCAGACCTCTAGCTGTGTATACCTGCTGCTGGACAGGCACCTGCTGGGTGGAGCCGGTAGGCTGGACAGGCACAGTGGTCTGGAGAGGGACAGTGGAGGTGGAGTCAGCGCCTGCCTCAGGGGTCTGCATGGCACCTGAATAACACCAAGAAAATACATAGAGGCCATAGATTATAAACACCAAGTACAATACTGTAAGCCTGCTAGTCTAACAGGCAAAGCAACTCTACAACTAGTGGACATACAAATGATTGTGTAATAAGTCAGTCTCTGAGGTAATTTTGATCAAAAACATGAAGCAAATGCATCATTTAGCCAACAAAGATTAATAAACTCAATTTACCAATTAGACCATTTACACCTGCCTGAATGTGTTTTGTATTCTTCTGGCTGTTGTAAAGTTGAGAGCATAATGAACCTAGGACCACACAGAGATGAACTTTAGACAAAGTCGTGGTCTGCCCACTCATTTATGACAACCGGCAAATAATCACAAAATCACAGACATTAAACTCGTTACGTTAAAACCAGAACTTTAACTGGCTTGAAGTAGGTGAGCCTCACCTTAACCATGCTTTCCAGTACAGATTACATTTAGTACCACAAAGACAAATCTGGCCTATTAGATTACATGACAAAATCTTTTTATGTGAGAAAATAGAGTAACAACAAGCACCATGATTTGGTTAGGCAAAGACAGGAAATATGCCTCAATGAGCTAATAATCTAGGCTAAATGAAAGACATGAGGTTTCATCACAGACTCTTGTCTGTTTTGCCCAAATCAATGCTACTAAAGTGGCTACAGAGCAATGCTACCCTAGCACCTGTTTCTGCTTTGTGGTACTCAATGTACTGAGAGACTCATGCATGAGTGACACACGGTCTTGTCTCCATGTCCGCAGCTATAAAACAAGTTAATATTTAACAAACCCCAAATAGCTGCTGTTTCTCTTTGCTCTGCCAGTCACCATTTTTACAGCTTTTACATTATTTGAATAGACATGCCTGAATCAATACTAAGTTCAACTGGTAGGGTTTTCATTAAACGTGTCCTCACTTGACAAAAATGACTAGCACTGAGCATCATCATCTGATTACTATTAGTTAAATACCTTGACACAATGTCTGGCTGAATTGTGCATCAGTGATTTAAGACTGTCGAGTCACTAACCGAGGTCACACAGAGCTATACTGAGATGAGGATGAGTGGAGACATTGAAGATAAACTTACAGGGCTGATGCTGTCAGCTAATGATAGTATGGCTACTTCTAACCCTTACTAATATGCCAAGGCAAGGCCATCCCCTCCCCATCGTAGTTTCCACGACCAAGCCTCTCTTGGTTAATTAAGATGGGTCTTCTAACAGCTCTGAATCTCTCTAGGGACAGCCTGCCCCCCTCGTTTATCTTTAATATCATACAGGTGTTTTGTTGGGCCTCTATCTTCATACAGGCTTGGACTAACTAACCTTAAAGTTGAACTACTAACTAAATCTGTGTCAGTCACTCCAGGTGCACTAACAATGTAAAGGAGTGCAGCATGATAATAGCCTTTTTTTTTCTTTTTTTTATACATACATGGGCATTGATATTCATTAACACTAAGCCTTCTGCCTCCAGCTCCCAGCTTGACTGTACTGAACACCTAAGTGGGGGGACACCTTTAAGTGTCATCGTCAGACAGACATGTCAGCAAATGTGCTAGACTAGCTGCAGGCTTTGCTAACACTGGCTGGTGGAAAAATAATTACTATCCAATTCAATTATTTCTATTTTGTAATTTCCATAAGATACAGTAAATTAGCACAATCTTTTCACAAAAATATGGCAAGCTGTGGCAACCATTTATAGACCACTTAGTTTGATGGTCTTTTATGCCTAATTACACTTAGGCTATGTTTATCATTTTTATGTAAAACCAAAAAAAGTGCTACAACACAGTACAAACTCCATATACTCCATAGACTTGGCAAAAGTCTAAAAGCCATGGGATGCTAACTGATAAAAATGTTTTACCATGCAATGTCAAACTGTAGCCTTCAGCCTTCTATTTTCCAATGCTAAAATCGGACTTTTGGAGAGAATGCAGAATGTGGAGACTTCTATTCCAGTGCTGTTTGAAAGCTGTAGTGCATGGCCCCAACTAATCGAGGAGTGAAAAAAGGAGCCCCTGCATCATAACATACTCTTGCTGCCTCACCCCAACCCCCTCCACACACACACACCTCCTCCTGCCTCCCCATTCAGGCACTCCCTTGTGGCCCACTTAAATGCTGTGCTCCACTGAGCAAGTGCAAGCCCTACAAAGACATAGAGGAACAAAAGCCACCAAGGAGGGCAACATTTTGCCCTGCATTTCATCTCCTCAATCCCACTTGCCAACAACCCTACAAACAACAAATAGTAAGGGCTGCAAGGTTCACAGCTACTCACAAGTCACACCTACTAGACAACAGATATAACAATTATTTGAGGGTCTATAGAATGATCATGTTTGCTAGAGTAGTGCTAGGTAAAGAAATAAGAGCCAGGGGAAAAGGTTGAAAAGTACACACTCTCACACACACAAGACGAGACATGAGCATGACCAGGTGCTGGTAAAGGAGTAAAATAGGGGAGAGGGAGATGTGATGGGGGGTAAGGGAGGGGGTTATGTGAAGTATTTTTTAAGAGCAGTTTTCAGGTTAGGTTTGATGTAAAAGACTACACTGTTAGTTACGCAAAAAAAAATAAAAACAAAACTAGTTTCCATCACTTGATATTATGCTAACATAGGTCTACTGGAAACATAAATTTGCCAAAGTTTCCTGGACACACCAGATATACCACAACAGCTTAATGTAGCTCATTTGGCATCAATTGCCACATGTGGGGTAAGGTTTTACTGAGCAAGTGTGGACCTTGAAGTCTCCTGTTTCATCAACAATACACATTATGGCTGGCAGACTGAAGCAAATAACAGACCGAGCATGTTGTATTCTGCTAAGCCATGAAAATGGATGACTGAATAATTGAATTAATCAGCCCGTCTTTAAGTGATTGGAAATGGAACAGGATCCAGGCAGCAGGTGGCATGGTGCTATTTCTGCCCTACCTGACTACAGGTAAGTGGTAACATGATCTGATAACTAGCAGTTCCCAACATCCTGTTTTGTGTGTGTGGGTGCTTTTTTTATGTTTTCTGCACATTAACAAGCATGACATATGTAAGTGTGTATTTTTCAATAAAATGACAATAGAACAATAGATATCATACAGACTTATTATTTGGGCTCTGCTCGTGTGTAAATTGTACCACCTGCATCTTGACTTGCTTTGCAGTGCCATAGCAAGCATAGTTATCAATAGTATGCTTTCGTTTTTACACATGATAGCCTAGGCCTCCAGCTTGTGAGAGGAAGGTGAAAGCGTGTCTTTTAATTTGGAGTAGCTCTAGACAGGCTAATTCTTTCTCCTCTGCCTTCTGAAAAGTACGTTATTGAATATTTCTGAAGGCAGCTGAAAAAGAAAATCACAAAGCCAAGGACACATTATGCATTTAGAAAGAACTTCTAACTTCCACTTGCAAATAAATGCCAAATCTTTCTCATACAATAGACTTAGGTTTGGAGTAGTTAGAGATCCAAAATTCACAATGGAGATGGAATTTAAAAAACTAATCTTTGAAATGACAGCAGACAGTCTTCTTGGTTTATTTACTGTTGAATAGTTGTACTTTGTTGACTCATAAATGCAGAACACGTTGGCCAGGAGTCCTACCACTGCACAATGTGCACCTGTCCCCCTCCCACAACACACACCTGTTCTTTCCCCTAAGGGTGTCTGAGGCTGCAACTGCACAGGAGACCCAATGGACCAAAGAATAATTGTGATGCAACCTTAAGAAACCTGGAGGCTTTAGCTCCTCAAGTGCAAAGTCTATATCAACCCATCCACAGACACTAAAATGATGGAATTGAGGAATTACAAAATATGAGTTTGCTAGTTCCACTATAAGGAAAAGGAATACAGGACCATTGATTGAAATTGGTGTGTTCTTCCCCAATGGAGGTGAGTCTAAAAATAATTTTGGGGCAATAATTATGCATTAACATACTATGGTGCTGCCAGATGCCAAAGTAGATCTCTGTTATAAAATAAAAGTAATTTGTAGAAAATCACGTTTTTGTGTCTGTCTTGTCCCTCTTCGTGACATACTCGCTTGAATAAACACTTTCTCTCGCTCCCTGTCTTGCGCACCCAGGCAATGCACGCACACGCGCGCGCACGCACATTATTACAAATTTAGCATTACTTTTTTTTTTTGCCCATATTCATTTATTCTGACCTATACCTGTATTGCAGGTAGTGTGGATATAGCCTAACGTTATCAAGCTCAGTTGTAGAATATAGTCGCCACAATACTGAATAACGAATTCATACAGAATAAAATGGATTAAGTATTTTAATGATAGCCAGCCAGGTGTTTTTCAAAGCAGACCACTGCAAGCTAGCCAACGTTAGCTTATCACAGCTATCTGGTGCCACAAAGACGGTAGATGGATAGCTAGCAAGCGATCTTGCTCCCTAAGACAAAAGGGAAAGTAATGGCTTAGCTATTGTCAATACAAATCACTGAATGGGAAGGCTAGCTAATAGCACTTTCTATTACTGATCGCTGTTATTAAGTTCGTATAACCGACAAGATCTGAATCACCTGAACCCCAAAACTTGCATTATCAACGGAACATTAGCTAAAATGAGACACCAACATGCATTGTAAGAAGGCAACGTTGGCTAGCAACCTAGCAACAACAGACACCTGCTCCTTCTCCAGCTGACCAGCTAGCATGAGTGGCTAGCACAGACGTGTGCTACTCAGTATCATTAAGTTTTAACAAATCTATTACGAACCCTCACTCTACCATCCTGACTACATGTGGATTACTTTTCGTCACAAAGAGCTGTGAATGGATATACTGCAAGAGAGTATGACTTACAACTGTGGTTATCTAGCCAACGTTAGCTAGCCAGCTAGCATGTTACAAAGGAACACCCTAGCTAGCAAACTAAACAGCTATTCACAGAACCTTGCTTCAGCAGCAGAAATAAAACTTACGCATTAACATCACCTAAATAAAAATAAAGAATTCAAGCAAGACGGAACTTGAAAATGTGTTAACTAATAATAAAGAGGTTATGCAAACCTGGGCTGAGGACTGGTTGATGAAGATGAGGATGGTGGAGGAGGTGGTAATGATGGAACGAGAGGTTGTTGTTGTTGGTGGGTTACAGTCGCCAGGACTACGGTGACTATGGCGCTCCCTCACTGGGCAACAGTTGCTATAAAACTCACCGGGCGCGCGCAACCTAACCTGCCTGCTGATGCTGGTGGGAGGGGATTAAAGCACAATTATAGTCTATGAAGTCGAGATAGCTAAAATAAATACAATAAAATAAAACCTACATGCAAACTTGAGTCATTTTATACCGTACTTTCAACGTTTCAACGTTTCAGTAATGATTCAAGTTCTTCCCAATTCCATGTTATGTATGAGGCCAATAAATCAGAGCCATGCATTTGATTCGATTTGATTCATTTCGCGACTTTAAACACATCAAGCATATTACAATTTTCGAGGATTTCGCAATAAAGTCTGAGATTTGTCTCAATGGTGGTCCTGATCAAGTAATCACGCCGCCCATATCCTCCAAACACAATACAAACAATAGCTGCCTGCATTATGTCATGATAAGGCTTAGTACTTGGGCAAGTATCAAATTATTTTCAAGATGCTGGAGGTTTATTCTCGTTCTGTTTCTGTCTGCTGAGTGGGCCTTAATTGAGACAGCAGTGCAAGTCCTCCGTTTAGGTTATATTTATTTTGGACCTTTTATTTTACGTCACTGCGTAATTTTGTGTGTTGTGAAGTGTTATAAAATATAATTCAAATTATTATTATTATTATTATTATTATTATTATTAGGCCCTATTGATGTTTCATTTACTTTGGAAGGTGATTTCATTATTTGCTGTAATGTTACTGTTGTGCAATTTTGTTGTTTGGAATTTTGGTATACATCCACCTGAAATCACTCCTTGGTGTTATGTTTTCTTTTGTTTTTTTCTTTCTTTTTTATGTCTCCAGCCTTATGTCCAATGGCCATTTTCCATGTTAGAGAGATGATATAATGTTCCTCTTGACATAGATGCTTTTGAATTTCACAAAATCAAGCTCAGACAGCTTTGGCTCGGTTTGGACCACCTGGAGGTTTCAATGACCTCCAAAATGTGCAGAGTGTCAAAATTGTTTTAAGTGTAAATGTACAGTTCAGCTGTGTGAAAACTATACCATGACATCTGAGAATGATCAGTTTTGCTGTCAAGACTTGTTGGGACTGCTCATAGCATCTTTTCCATTGAAAACCTAACTTTTCATTCTCAACCTTTGCTTCTATTTTAAGGGGGAGCTGGTGAAAAGGTTTATGTTATGTTGAATAAAGGGGAGGGCTGGAGAAAGCGAAGCTGGCGGTATGGTGAGGGTGAGTGTAGCACTGAAAATGCATGCTGATGGGATGATTGCCATCTGTCAAAAGCTCATTTTCATATTTTAGATAACAGAAACATATTGACATCTTTCATTTTCATGTTATACGTCACTGATGTTACCAGTAGGCCTGTTTATGTGAATCATTGTCCTTGCAACCATCTCACATATTGCAGTTAGCAAGGATACAATGTGTGCACGGGGCCCAGTCGTTCAGCGCTCTGTATTTGTTGACCACGGTATTTTTTCCACGATCATCACCTTGCTTTTACTTTCTTTTCCTTTTCCTTTTCCTTTTTTGTTTAACCCCTCATGGGATTTCGAATCAATAAAGGTTTCTTGTTTGATTCTCAACCTGGACCTCATCTGTCTGTCATTTGGGGCAACCAATAGATGGTTTCAGCAAAAGTAGAAGATTTTAGCTTTGACTTGCTTTGCTGGATGAGTAATGATTACCAACAAAGTTTTATTTAAATCTTGAATTATTGCCACACTACTTGTCAATTTACTGAAGATTGTTACTATTGATGTGATGGCAGCATAGGTGTGGCCTGCATTCAAAAAGAGACCTCTGGACATTACTTCAAAGAAACTTATATATCAATATTTAATAATATTAGCTTTAAGGGTTACCAATGGCCTCTAAAAATTTATTTCATTCATTTCACCAGTTCACGAAAACATCATCGTGACTATCTTGGCTGCACGGCATCTTCTCACTAAGTGAATGTAAATTCATTTTCAATCAACTGGTATGTTAATCTTGCTTGGTTTATGAGTCAAAAAAGATTAAGTAAGTCACTATTCCTTGACAGCTGGAGTTTTCTTTATTTTCTATCCTACAAACATAGTAGCTACATCGATAGACGTGCCAGAGAAGCATGTTGCTAAAGTTAGTTATGTTAGTTATATGAGTGGAGTTATTGAAGTGTCCCTCCAATATAAGTATTAAATTACATTTAATAAATAATTTGTTTAATACGTATGAAATTTCTTTTTGAAAAATGTCATGTGGTATTTGGTTCTATAGGCTTCCATGTGGAGTACATGCCCAAAACAGCAACAATGTCAACGGTGATACCTGTAATCAGTTTACATTTCTTGAATGAATGTTTGAAATCATTGTAGCTTGAGTTTTCACATTATTCTCATCATATTACATTTGAGGGATGCAAATGCAAAATGTCCCACAATTATAGAATCAGCTTGAAATTATGAAATTATTGAACACCCATTTAAAGCATGGCTCTCTTTTGCTACAAGTTGAAATGTTTTACCTTCTAAGACTTGGCATGCTGAGAACTTTTACATTGAAAATAGTGGCAAAACAAAACCAGAAATGTAAAGAGTTTCCAGTAGACACAAAGCCTAACCACTGTATCCACTGGGCACCTCTTTTTTGGCTAGCGGTGCTAAACAGATGCTTTGGGGAAGCTGTTGTTGTTGCTAAGCAACTACTGAAAAACTGAAGCATGACTCTTTTCCTAAAAGTTGACATTTTTTAGCTAAAGCCGCATGTCCTTTCAATTTGAAATGAGACAAATCCAGGACTGTGAAGAGTGGCACTTGGTGAACATGTAAAATGCTGTTTCATACTGGTCAGCCACATGGCTGATTGCTTGGTTGCTGATTATTTCTCAATTATTTAGATTGCCAGTGCAAAACCTGTCTCTGTCTGGTGCTTTTTTAAAATGTCTCCCTTGTTTTGGCTTTATGAGTTAGCCTACACACTCAGTGATACTGGCTTAAGTGCTTAAATGACTTTAATGAGTGTTAGTACCCTCACACAGCGAGTTAGAGAAAGTGATGTTTGTGCTGTGGAAGATTACTTTTTGAAGTATCAATAACTAGACAAACAGACATCGAGAAATCTATATGATTGATACCAACTGCACTATATTTTCAACTATTTTGATGAGTCGCAAATACATCTTGGACCTGGCTCATTAACAATCCATTTTCAATGGCCACAAACATCATCTTTAATTCTAACTGTTTTGGGCAAGTCATTACACCTTTTTCTGCTTTCAAATGTGTTTTCCATTCATTTGTGTTGTTTGAGTGGGTTCTTAAAGGCCTCCCATCTTCCTTCTTACTTTTGTAGAAAAAAAAGGGGTGTAATTGATGAGTATCTTGGCTTTAGTCATTTGCTCAGGTGCACTACTTGTTGCATTGTGCTTCCATGGTGTATCTGCTCCATATAAACTGCAAGGAAATATGGGGTGTATGTTGGAAGTATTGCTGTGTAAATAATACGTCTATCTCTGCGATAAGCTAGGGGCAAGCTTTAAAAAGTAAATTAACCAGGATGAACTGTCTACAAGAGAAGGTTAAGTGCGTCATCGTATTATTGGGAGAAACACAACTAAAGACACAAAGTTTACTGTAGCAAAATGTCAAAAAAGGTTTGACAAAAGCAGTGCAAATAATTTTTTTCTTTCTCTTGATTTATCCCAAATGTATTTAAAAGTTAACACAAATCTGTCTCATAGCCGAGGCACAGAAACACTAATAGTACAATATTACATGCATATAACAATATGGTTAGCCCTAGGCATATTACAGTGGCATGGTAAGGCTGTCTTGTTACTATAGTTACAATGACATGGCTCTAACAAAAACATAATAAATTATCCTTTATATACTTTTCTTTGATTGCATCGTAAGAATGCTGTGCAAAATGTCACAAGAAGCTACATGAAGTACTATATATTATACAGCTGTAGTAAAAACTGAGGAATCCAAGTAAACATTAAAATCCTGTAGGCTCTGTGGTTAATATCATTGATTATGGAGATATAAAAAAGACACTGTGTACAGTCAGATCATACAATTACAGATATTTGGTTAAAAAACTTGTATGAAGAATGTAAGAAAGTCAGTTCCTTCTTCTAATTTTTCTAACCCAAGAATCTCATACTGCTTCATCATCAAATATCCTTTGCTTAAGCTTGGTGTCACAGCACCACTCAGCAGCCACTTTGCAGCAGCATTCATGTGTCACTCCTAATAAGCATTTGACTTAAATCGACTGGGTACACAAAATAGTGCAAGGGAAAGGTCTTCTAGCCATATCACCCCTCGGTGTAGATGCAGGAATTCTGGCTTGTGCAATGGTCCACCGCACCAAAGAAATCTACTACTTCCAATTCTCGATCACCACCCACATCCTGTGATTGTCTGTGGACATCGTATTCTGCAGAC
>OOFE01010946.1:11444-25789 GCA_900323365.1 Monocentris japonica
CTGTGTTTTGACTTTGGACTCGCCAGTCGGACGGCTGGCGCGCACACACACACACACACACACACACACACACACACACACACACACACACACACACTCATGGTTATTGGTATAAAAGCCATGCCCATAAAATGCTGATCCCATAACAGTTATGTTTACACCATTTCATCACCTGTAATGCCAGATAGAGCTCTCTGTGAGGTGCCCACCCCATCATGATTACTGACTACTGGAGGAAGGCTGTCACCAAATGCTTGAACTTGCATCAGTGGACATGAACTGGTCTGTGTTGTCATCCCACTATATGATGAAGGAGAATACATCATCTTCATCTGCCCTGAGAGCTCTACAGAGTAGGAGAGAAAACACATAAGATTAATATTTGATCCTTATTGTAAAGAACAACTCAAATAAGGTTTAAAAGCTTTTTCCCTTAATTATGCTTTACAATATTAGACTTTCTTGTAGGGGAGCAGTGCTACTCCTAATTAATGAAGCAAATTGTGTGTTTGAGTCCTTTCAAACCATGTCTTTATCTCAACAGTAAAAGCTGAATTGAGTGCTTGCGAACACCTTGTCAACATCACTGCGGCTGTCAAGTCTGTGGGGAAAAGGGTGATATCTATTTAAAGCTACATAGAGTGGAGCTGCCTGATTCTGCCTACCAAGAAAAAAAAACACAAGCCACCTGCTACACAACATAAAGGTATACTACAGGGTCAATGTGCATGTGAGGAAATCTTGTCAGACCGCCCACACATTTACTAGTACGTTATTCAGATATGAAACTTGCAAGATAACCTTTTTCCCCCCCATGCCCCTAGGCTGGTCTCTGTCTAACTGCATTCACCTCTATGAAAGAGTACTTCTGTGTTTTAACATCAGTTGACAAACCTTGAAAATGCATTGATGATGAACCTCTCTGGGTACCTGGGCTATGATCTGCTAGTTCAGGAGGCTGACTGGACTGCCTCAAATCTTGGTTGTTCTGTAGAGGTGCCCCATTGGGAGGCTGGGGGAGGTAGGTGGAAGAGCAAGGCCCACACTGGTCCCCGGGGATGAGCTGATGGGGGGAAGGATCAACAAACCTGAAATATTTCAGACTGGAGTAAATACTCTGCTCGTTGAATATAGAAAAGCCAAACAGTTGATTAGTGTATCAACCACCTCATTTATCGAAAAAGGATTATTACTTTTATCTGTACATATTCCATATCTTACTCCATTATATCAATTAAATACTGGTTCTGATTTTTTGTCAGTTGCATTTATCCATGTTCCATAATCGTTCTTAATGTGTGGAAAATAAATGCCTCTGTGAATTATATATTCTTTTAAAACTATGAGTTTTAAAGTAAGTGAGTAAGTGAGTAAGAGAACATATTATGTAGCTTTTATATAGCTGTATAAATAACTGCCAAATAACACTCTTGCATACGTCTACTTGGCAACAGTGTGAATATTAAAGGAGCCAAAGTTTAGTGACAATATGCAAAGACTGAATGGAACTGACAGAAAGGAAACATACAAATGCAGAAAAAAATGGCAACAAGGATTTTACAATCGATTTAACATCTAGAAAAGTAATTACAGCAATTCTCATCTCCCGCCAGACTTTAAATGGTATTTTTTAGATTTTATGATTCACTTATTGAATTCCTTAGCCACTCCTGTTGGTGGCTATAGCATCCATTAATACTAGCCCTTGAGACCAATGAGGCAAGGCAAGGCTTGCTTTCACAGGCCCAATTGTCTACCCAGAATCCTGCAGTGAATACTTTGGCCTACTGCTGCTACGGGAACAATCACAGCCAGTGAGGAGCCATGAGCATCTGGCTGCTCAGAACAGCAGAATCCTTCATCATGGGCTTTGAAGTGTATAGATGAAGGGATGTTTTCCTGTGGGCTGACCAGGCAACAGTGTTGCTGGTCATTCCCAACCTGTAAAATCTCTTCCCAGCCGCTTTCTTCACAGTGGAGGTGTAGCACCCACAAAAAACCCTTTAGAGTCTTTCACCAGAGTAGAAAATAGTGCTTTATTTTAATCAGATTATTCTAACTATGAGCTTATAGCCATGAAGCCATGACAACCAATGTTTAAGTAGTTATTTGTTTCAGATCAGTAAAAAGAGAGAAAAAGGGATTGTGAGGCATTTAAATCAGTCATGGCTACACTCACTGTGCCAATGGGAATTCAAAATGAAAGGAAAATACTAACAGGCTTGCCCAGTAAAGCTAACTGCTCCTCCAGTTGGCTCTAGTGAAGAAAAGTGTCTCAGAACATGTTTAAATTCCACAGCATTTCAAAAACAATAATTTGAAAAGCATTTGTGTTTCTTCTGCTTATGACTGGATATGTGCACTCATGTATACATGTATACATACATACCTACCTTTTTTTTTAGTGGTAATGACAATTTCCCCCCACATTATACAGGCTCTGCAGCATCAAATGTAAAATAGTCTGATCTAGTCTGTGGCAGATGCTTAGGATTTTTCATACTACAGTCACTTGAATGAATATCAATTTAATAATTAATCAGTTTTCTTAATTCAAATATCAAAATCTCAAACGTGTCACAATCATGCAAAATCCTCAGTACCTGTAATTATCTTGTAGGGAGCACAACAGAGCCAGGTGAGGACTGCTGGAAGAGTCTTGCCCCTGTGGAACAGCTGAGGAACAGGGATGGGCAAAGAGACAACACTTCAAGATTTGTCCACCACGAGCTAAATGTGTTAATGGTTATGTAACTAGTTTTTATTTCAGATGTATTCTAGGAAATCAAAGTGTCTGAGTGAAAATATATGTACCAGAGTACGGCTCATGGGAGGCGCCAGGGGATGGGCCCAAGTTGCTGTCAATCCTGGCCAGAGGAGAAAGGCTTGGTTGTAGGGGATGGATGGTTAAACAGTTTGTAAGTGCTTCCTGGGTCACATCAACAGAGGATTTCAGCTAGAGACATGACACATGGAAAATGAATCATAATCAGCGCTAAACAGTGTAAAATGGACAGAGGGAAATATTCAACAGGAAAATAACTAAAATATGTTCATTTTAATTATACTACTAGTACTAATATTATTTCTGTTAATCAACTATAATAAAGAGAAGTCTTGCATTGCTGATTCCAGTAGCATTCATAGCTCACTTAAACCTGCTCAGCAAAATTTAGAAACCAATAAAGTTTAACAAGCACGTAAACAAGTTAGTAGTTAAGTGTGAGTTTATATATATGAGTTGTACGAGTTGTGTCTTGAAGATACAGAGCTAGAGCTTAAAAGAAGATGCTAGTTATGCTTCCCCTGGCAGATCACCATGATCATCTTTTGTCTTTAATCTATTTTTTTTGTAGATTTAAACAAGCTTTATCAGCCAAACTATGACTACTGTTCTGAACATGGGGAGTAAAAGTCTCTGCTATATTATCTGAGGCCAAGACAGTTATTGTTTTAAAAGAAACCAATAAGGTTAAAATCAATTCTAAATTCAACTGGAAGGCAATGTAAGGAAGCTAAAATGGTACTTATATGATCTCTTCTTTTAGTTCTCTCTAAAAGCCTAATTGCTGCAACTATAGTATGAAAACAGCTATAGAATGTTTATTGGGTATACAGTGCATTCAGAAAGTATTCAGACCCCTTTCCAAATCATGTCCAATCAAATGAATTTACCACAGGTGGACTCCAAACAAGGTGTACAAACATCTCAAAGATGATCAAGAGAAATGGGAGGCACCAGGGCTAAATTTCAAGTGTCATAGCAAAGGGTCTGAATATTTATGTCAATGTGATATTTCAGTTTTTCCTTTTTAATAAATTTGCAAAAATTTCTAAAATTCTGTTTTCTCTTTGTCATTATGGGGTATTGAGTGTAGATTGATGAGGGAAAAAATGAATTTAAACGATTTTAGCAGAAGGCTGCAACATAACAAAATGTGAAAAAAGTGAAGGGGTCTGAATACTTTCTGAATGCACTGTATATTAAGCAAGGTGTTTACAGTAATCTTTGTAATAAACAAATATAATATGCAGGCGGTCTCGAGAGGCATTAGCAAAACCACAGAAAGATTACCGACTATGAAAACCTGTTATTTAACCTGTTAATGAAAGAAGCTGTGCATGTGGGAGACTTTGTAAAATGTCACTTTTTTTAGTAACAGCCCACCTTCTGCGGCTGTATCTATGGTGACATAACCTTCACTGAGACAGCGAGCTAAAAAGCATATTTCTCACGCATACAACAATCTTAACTTTACTGTACTGCAACACTGGGGAGATACTGTAAAACTCTGTGTTATATCATGCGTAAGTGGAAATACAGGGGTGCAAGCAGTGCAGCCACACCCAGGCCCATGCCGTCAACAACATGTGCTCATGGCATGTTACCAGTGTGTTACCAGTGTTACCATGCTACCTAGCTCTGTCAGTGGTAGTGGAGGTGTAAACTGTCATGTCATTTTGGTAAATCCTAGATCCACACTTGCAAATAAGTTCATTAACAGTCTTCAACGACACATATCTTAAGTACTCAGAGCTCAGCACACATATAAACTACATATAGCTAAAAGTAAGTAACTCAATACCATCAGGCAATTAGGAGACACAGAATCTTCACTGATTTTGTGATTTAGTGAGTTTGTCTATTTGCAACTATCACTAATGAGAGTTAGTCATGACTACACATACAGAGGCCGCTAACGTCAGTGTTTAAATAAAGTTGACAGTTTACGAATTGGTAGCATGGTTGCTATGAAGTGAGCTACTGAAGTAAAACATGTTTTCACAGGGAAATGCAAGGTACATGAATGCAAGGTAAGGATTGTTTTTTTATCTGCATGGTGTCTGTCATACTATCACCACAATGATCCTGCAAAATATCTACGAGTATACACCTATAATGTATTGCAATACTGACCTTCTTCCGTAACTGTCGCTCTTTAGAAGAGTGGGATTTAACATGTTTCCTCAAGGAGCTGGGATCAGTGTAACGCTTTGCACAGCCAGGAACCTGACATGCATATGGCTTCTGCACAACCACAGACATATGAAAACATTTAGGAGTCCACACACACACACACACACACACACACACACACACACACACACACACACACACAACACACTTACCCAGGCTTTGACATACCACCCATAATTGTGGGCGTGTGTGTCTATGCATGGGTGTGTTTATGCACAAGTATGTTTATGTGTGTGTGTGATGCCTGCTACTCACTGTGTCCAGGTGTGTACGTTGGTGTTTAGCTCTGTCACTGGAGTTGCTGAAGGCCTTGTAGCAGCCAGGGTGCTGACATAGATAAGGTTTCTCCCCTGTATGGCTACGCAGGTGAATCTTCAGGTTTTCTAGCCGAGAGAAAGCCTTCTTACAGCCCTCAAACTGCAACCGCACATTAACACACAGTAAATGTAGTTTAGGTCCAATGTCATCCAACTTGTACTTTTACTATGTGTTTAAAATGCAGTACACTGTCCTGGAAGACTACTACGTTTTGGATTATTGGCTCCATCCAGTGCCATATAGGAGCACTACAAACACCTCCAACCTGAAGCTGCACACACACCTGGAGCTACTTGAGCTTAATGGCTGGAGCTACTTGAACTTATTAGCTGCAGCTCACCAGCGCTGCCCTCAGTGTGAAGGAGGCTGTGGCAGAAGGAGGACCTCATGGATGCTGAAATGACTGGCTTTTAGGCTGAACTGACACTTGAGTATGCCCTTACCGCTAACTGCTAATTTTACGGTTGACAAGCTGAACAGAGGCAAAGTCCAGTCCAGGGACTAAATGCATAAAAATTTACAAGCACCAAAAGGAGCCACCTGTTATGTCTGTGAAACTGACTGATATAACAGTATATCAAGTATATCAATTCATAATAATTTCCATTATCTATCCATTTAGGCTCAGAGGGGGTGAATCTTGAAGCACATGGCATCCACACTGCATGCACACACACACATACAAAAGTCAAGGCACACAAGGCGACCCACAGAACAGCAAAAAAAACTAAAATCAAGTTCCATATTACAGACAGTTGGATGATGCTAGTGTCAAAAGACTAATTGCTGAAAAAAAGGGCAAACAAACTCCCTTTGCAGGTGTACCAGCCACGACCGACTGGAAGGAGATGCCGGGGTAGTCCATCCTGACCTCTTCAGTATCTGCCCAGACCAGTGCAGACTAAAAACCTTGATTACAACACCCAAATTGGTGTTGTAATCAAGGTTGTGTATAGTGCAACCAGCATCAATGGGACAGGGAATACCCACTGCATTTAAATGTATATGACAAATATCAGAGAGTCATTTCCAGAAAAGGGACTAGACAGCACAACACACTGATAAAGATTTATCTACTTTCCAAATCTAATACTGTGAATTTACGCTAGCCGTATGAGCCTATATTGCCATTGTTTGCTCAATCTTTGGAAAAATCAGTCTTAAAAGTCTTAAAAATCATATTTGATTTGAGACTCTTTCTAGCAACACTTTTGCCAAATAATTTTAAAGCTTTGCATTGAAAGGGTTTACGATCTCACTGTTATAAAAATATAATTCTTATATTTAAAAATACAAATGACATTTTAGGTAAATACATTTTTTTATGGTTGTCAGTGTAACCAGCAGGGGTCAGTGTTTATACACACATTGCTGTATTGTAGGTTTCTTTTTTCAACCTTTTTATCTTGTATCATGTTGACAGCCTTTGGCAGATATGAATGACAGTAAGTAATTCTCAATACATTCTTTATATATTCATGGAAAAGCTTAGACGATGACTTAAATGATGACTAGTATATCAGTATATCAAGTATATCATCATATTATAAACATCTCCAACACGGTCTAGTACTCCTGGGGTTTCAGGAAATAGTATACTAATCCAAGTTAGTTAACTCTCCTTTTGCAGTATCATAACTCAGCAGTGACCTCATCTCAAAAATATGTGAATCATCAATGCTTTCCTAGTGTAGGGTCGGGACTTTGCTCTCCCTCTGTCTGGTCACAGGGGGTTTGGAATGCCCTTACTAAGCTTCATAGATGAGTCATAGACCATGTCCCATTTAGTTATTCTCCCTCCAGGACTGGATTCCTGACATACTGATACCTCTCCCCAGCCATGCCATAGCCAAACCAAAAGGTTTTTCCTTTAATATTTCACTGCTTGCATTCCTCTGCATTCCAAGGAGAAATATTTGCCATTATTTCTATTAAATGAGATGCCAGTGGTATTTCCTGTCAATGACTATGTTCGAAAAATATAACAAGCCCAAACAAGATACATAAAGATCCAACTTGAAAATAAAATTGTCTACTATTAGCTTGAGCTACCTTTTATTGCCAATATTTCCAGTAAAACTCTCATTATCATTTGCTGATATGAATACCATGTTTTGAATGCTACAGGGATGGTGGCTATTCAATTCATAGGCTATCAACTATGTTCACCAGACACTAGAGAACAAATTCTTAATAGTTTTGTCAAAGCAAATGCACAAAATTGGAGATAAAATAGTAGTTACAACTAAACAGTAGAGCAATACAGAGCGAGAAAGGCAATATCCTCTCAAAATCTCTCCCCACACCTGAGTAAATCTTTCACAAGCACTCTTTCCATCTATTCTATTTAGCTCTCATAGGAAGGTGTACCAGCAAAATACACTACTCCAAAACATAGTGTAGAAAAAAAACCCCCAACAACAGACCATTCAGACAGGGAAACACAAAAAAACATCACAGATAGTCAGAGTCAGCATGATAAATAGTCATTCAGAACCAAAGTGGAAAGACTAGTGAGGACCAGCATTAGACTAAAACACACTGCCAGGAGCCCAGCAGTGGCCAGGGGTGGCTGCGTGTTAGCACTCACTCTCTCTCTCTCTCATGAAGCTCTCATAAAGCATGGAAGGCTTTTTAGTTGTCCTGAGGGACATTTGGGCTGAAAAGAAAGCAACATGGCTCCTCAGCGAAGATCAGTGCTACAGCCAGCTTCTGACAGGTCCTGGCAGACGCCCACCCCCTGGTTGAACAATGACCGCTCCAATCTATGCCAGCAGAGTCAGGCTAGTGCCCAGTCTGCCTCTGGGGTCAATTCTCTCTCATCTTCAATCTTTCCTGTCTCACCAGTCACATTTCTTCCCTCTTTGCTCTCTTTCTCATTTAGTTCCACCTGTTTTCTACTTTTGGGAATTGAGAGAATTACTTTAATGTTAACAAGTAATACAAAAACATTACTAAAACATAAACAGCTTGAGACATTAAAAAAATAGCATTCTGTAAGTTATCGTATCAAATACTTGATCAATTAACTGAAGATGCCAATGACTTTGAGCCACCAATACACTAATTTCCTTAACTGTTATCATGAATCTCTTCCAATCCAGTCCTGTAATGTCTCTCTTATCTTCTCTGTCCACAAAGTCATACAATCACAACTATTTAGCTTTTCCAGAGAATTCTCATTTCCACCGTCTCCTTTTATCTTTACATTTTTGATGTTTTTTTAAATGCAGAAAACATCAAATGTGACTGTTGGTGAAGCTACAAAATAATTGAAAGTTTGCAAGTTGAAAATAAAGTTTGCAAGTGGGACAAAATGCTTCCTTTAATGATACAGGACAATGAGAGGCCCTGTTTGTGCTATCATATTTTAAGTACTGAAGCATCAGTTTCTGGCGCCTTAATCGATTTAGTTCCCTCCAAACAATTGTTAAGACGCTGCTTAAATTCTTGACAAACCTGAAATCCCATCAGACCAGTATTCAGTGGCATTAACAAGGCTTGAATTACAAGCTGGGCATGTAGGGAAAGTGGATTAACATGGAACTAGGGTTACACTTTCACTCTACACAAATTCATTGAATGATTACAGCATGATAAAGATACAAGATTGAGTAAATGTACCTTCAAACAACAAAAACCAACTTTGCTACTCTGACTGATCCAAATTATTATTTCACTGAACAACACCAAGCATGCATGGTTTGAACACAGTGTGAATTACCGGAAAAAATCCCATCCTGTTTGCCATGCCAGCAAAGACAACCAGTGCAATAGCTCAGCCCCATAACTGTTATATTCTCAAACTCCTAAAAGAGTACAAACAGGAGAAGGTACACAACACACCATTGTTTATATTTGCAAATATAGATGACTTAATATGTTTAGAGTTAAGACAATTCGGATGTTCAATAGCTTCAGTAAGGAGAAGAGATTCATTTTGATCAAAATCGTTAGGGTGTTAAGTCCCATGTGTTTAAATTACAGATGTTTATGGCAGACACAAATACACTGATGAGTCAAGGATGTGTTGAGAAACTGTTCAATCATCATTAAACAGATTGTGAAATGACAGGTACAAGTCTGTGCCTGCCCTGCGTGTTAACTGTGTAACAAGAGCTACCTCATTGTTCTGCTACTGGCTCGCACTTTATTTACCATTCATCAGTTCACCTGCCAATCATTTCTTACAAAAAGCTGGACTCCACATCTTGGACAGTTATATAGTTTATAATGTGGGCTCGGTTAATTGAAACTAGCTCTCTCTGATGATCTAATCTAAGTAATCCATGCCTGTATTTTTGTCTGCTTTGTGATTCCTGGCAGATTTCCTTCATTTAGGCAGAACCTTTCTCGCTCAGAATTAGTCTTACCATAATAATCCTATAAAAATGAATGCAACTTGGTTTCTATTCTGTTTTTGGCAATGGATTGTGACCCTGAATACTTTCCTCATTATTGCATGATTACATGGTACACAGACCCATCCAACGATTGCAGCCCCATAGCAACAGAGCTGGCTCCAACTAATAAGTAAGTATTTTGGTACAAAAGGTCAACTGCTGGTATGCATGCAGTTAATAATTGACTAGTTGAAAGGAGCAACATGAGACATGGCTGGCCAACGGTTGGCCTGTTGCTCATCTAAATCTGAAGTAACTTCCCCGTGGGAGTGAGGTAAAGAAGAAGGAGGAAAGAGTGGTGTGCTAACCATCATTTGTGTACAATCTAGACCGAGTCTGTGATCAGTTCCTCACAAATCCATTTTAATAGCAAAATCTGAAACTACAATGTGATTGACAAGTCATCAGTCTATAGATGAGGTTTTGTTAACTGTTTCAAATTAGCTTTAAAAATAACAACCAAACTCAAGAGTCCTCACCATATTGCAACATGTCTGAAAAAACTGACATGCCTGTGGATCACCTGTCCCAGAGGAACACAGCCAATAGTCCATCAGTAATCAGGCCCATGGATAAACAGTTTTAGATGAATTTAATTGAACCCCCCAACTCTTTGGCCACAGAACCAGACCTGTGGAAAGCCAGCTTATGGGGCATCACCTTCCCAGAACGATGGCCAAGTTTGTCAAACGACGGCCTGGCAGGCACCCTCCTGCTGACAGGTCCAGTAGCTACTAGAGAGCCCTCTGAGAGGGAGATGGGAGACCAAATGGTGCTTTGCCAGATCTAAAGTGCTAGGCTGCTATTGTGCTGATTTAATAACTACATAATTGAGTGAACTTCCATGTCAATTATCACAGAGATCCACTAATTACCCCATGGCTAGAGTTAAGAGGAGAGAGACGTCATATTTCTGACCTAAACCGTGGGTATAAACACAGAGCGCATGAAGGCATTTAAGAGTAACAGAAGTATGCACCTTAAGAAAGACTATTTTTTCTGTAGCTAGAGGCTTAAAGCCCTCAGCAAGATACTATGGCTTAGAAGGGAACACTGAGAATTGCACTCAGTGAGCCCCTGCCACTCATGATTCTGCTTTGATTCTGTCAACCTTCTCACACAAATGGGAAAAGAACATTCATCTGTTTGAGAGGGAGCTGTGGGTTCTTTGGAGGGGAGAGATATAAAAAGAGACACAACAATGATCTGGAATGGCATAATGGTGTGTACCGTGCACTTGTTGGGTTTCTCTCCTGAATGGACCCTCATGTGGATAAGAAGCTTGTATCGGGCATTGAAGGGCTTGAACCTGCGTGGACACCCCACCCAGTAGCATGTGAAATCCTCAGCCTTGCGCTGGTCCACGTGTAGCTTTTCTATGTGCCTTACCAGCTCCTCCTTTAGGTCATAAACAGCACTACAGTCCAACCATCTACAGCAGTGGCCCCCATAGTCTTCCAGCTCTCCTTCTTCTTCCTCCAGCATTGGGACCTGCGGCATAAAGCTGACTCCGTGCCTGGGAGGACCTATGGGAGCCTGTGGAAGAGGGTCCTGAGAGGGGGCTTTTATCTGGCTGTGAGGTCTGGGGAGGTGAATGTGTTGGTGGGAATGGTAGGGCGGCGGGGGGCCCTGGGGAGTTGTAGCTGCTTGGACAACAGTCAACAGTGATGATTCTAATTGTAGAGATGACAGCAGATTGTTGGTGGGTTGGTTGCTACCCTCTGAAGTCCTCTCCAGTGTGCCTCCTTCCTCTGGGAGGCACTGCTGCTCTACCACCATGTTAGCCATCTGGCTCTCCAGAGCTCCTCCCTCTTCTAGCCTCTGCATACGGCCACACACTGTCTCAGACTGGGGCTCTGTCTGTGGGGCCAGGGCCAGCAAAGAGCCTGGCATGCTGAAGAGGTTGACTTGAGGGATACAGCGGCCTCTCACACCCAAGAAGTGACCATAGACTTCAGGTTGGACAGGTGAGAGGGTGGGGTGGGAGGCTGGAGAGCTGCGGGAACCATTGATATAAGCCACTAGCGAGGTAGGTGAGGTGCGTATGATGGAGTTAAAATCAATACCCATAACATCTGACAAAGGGGACATGGAGAGAGCTCGCTTCTTAGAACGTGCAGATTGCTTGGGGCTAGCGGCATCACCTGCAAAGAGGTAGGAGGGCAGGGAGGCAGAGTTGCTGGTGCCACCTGATATGGTTGTGCCAGACATGGCAGTACCTGGTGATAGGCTGAGCTGCTCACCGCCCTCACTAGCCTGGGTGGAGCCCTGAGGTAGACCCAGTGGAGGAAGGACACGGTAGCCATAGGGCCACTCATGTCTGCCACTGAACATTGACTGGGTCTCAGACAGACTGAGGGTAGTAGATGCCAGGGATTCTCTGGACAGTAACGACCTGAAACAGATTGTTGCCACCCAGTTTAATAACACTGTTGCACATACTTAAAATTTGGTGAGCACATCATCATCACCTACTGTCATAGCTATTACCCACCTGGCATCAGTGTAGGATACCAGCACATTTGGTGGATGTGGTGGGGGATGTGATGCTGCAGGACCTGGGGTGTATGCTTGGCCTGTCACTAGAGCGACTGGACCCAGGCTCTGGACAACCATGGGATTACTGGTCACCCTCAAGTTAGCACCAGTTGGCTGGCCAAATACTTCCATGGTAGGCTCGGACACACAACGACCTACTGGACACAAAGTCAAGATCTGAAAGCTTCATTACCTTCAATCAAATCAAACTGTAGAATATCCATGGATGTGTGAAATACCTTATTATAACTATAAATACTACTTATATATATTTACAGTAGACCACTATCTGCACATCTCGATGTATCTGAGTGCAGATCACAGATTCATGACAAATTAACAATATAACATGAGAAAGTTGCAAATGTACCCATACTATTGGAGTAGATGCCACATCAATCTGAATTGATTAAAATAGATTTGTCAAACCCACATTGTTAATTTGAATGATTATGAAACTAATCTTTCCAGAGTGAATTGCAGTATTACATGCTTTATTAATAGCTCCAATAGTCTACTTTCTTCAGAGCCTAAACCACTTTCAAAACTGACATAGTGCTACAAACTAACAGAGGTTAACTTAGATCCAAATGCAAAGAGTTGTTCCTCCACAGATCAGTTCACACGATTAACATAATAATCTTGTTTACACTACAGGGACCCGGCAAAGACACCGCCTAATACAAAACAAACTCAAATGCTACACATTTTGTCTGGTTCAACTGAGGCTTGTAGATTGTGGAATTCCCCATACCAACCTGAACAGGCCAGAGACCCTTTCTGCTCTGTTAATCACTAATGAGCTTTTCTCCTCTTTCTGCTTTTCCTCTGTAGAAAATTTAGGGACAAGCTTTATGCTTGGTTAATTATCAATAAATAAGAGAACAAGAGGTCTAGCAAGAAGATGGTAGAGGTGGGAAGACCACATTGAGAGGAAGTGAAGTATGAAAATGTGCATGTAAATCACTTGAAATTCTGGTGAAGTGGAGAGGCCTGTTCACAATAGCACTGTCAGTCTGCCCATCTTATGGGACAGCACACTGTGGTGTCTCAATTAAAAGGTAGAGAGATTTCATCTGCAGCTGGGGATTACATCCAACTGGCTTCAATAACTCGTTAAAGAATCCTCTAGAGATTACCGAAGTAATAAAATACAGTTCTGCAGAGGAAAGTTATACTTGCACTTGACTGACACACTCTAGATTGAATCTTCCCTTTTCACCTGTAATGGTTGATACTTTACCTTTGAAGCTGCTGTTGGAGGAGCACAGTCCTGTCTGAATGGCAGCTGTCACTGTAGTGGTTGAAAGATGATGAGTAGGCACTGGTGAGGCACTTGACAGGTTTAGCTGTTTCCCATGGGTCAACACCTGCCTGCGGAGGCTCAGGGCTGGAAGGCCAACAGGGTTCCCAGAAGCTAAGGAGTGGAAACTCCCTCCTTTGACTTTGTCCATAGCTGATGAGGGACTAAGATTGGCCCGTTGGGGGGAAAGACTAGTACGCATGGGTATCCTGATGGATGGGGACTGGTGCCCTGTAATCATACTCAGTGATGGTGGCACACTGCAAGGAGACACCAGGAGCTGACAGCCCTTTCCATTCATGGCTGAAACAGAGTCCCCAGAAACACTGTGCTTATGAAGATACAACAAATTGCTTAGCAATGCTTATTTTCCCCAAAGCCATGTTTGAGTCAAGTTGTAGCAGACAGTATTGTGTGTCTGTAAAATTGTTTTAGTCAGGAGCAGGTAATCCCCTAGTTGTACCTAGGGAATGAATAAAAAACATAAAAACATAAAACATTTTTTAAAAAGGTAAAGGTAAAGATGATTTAGCATGTGAGAAATATTTGAGATTAAAAACAATAGATGACAGTAACTTTTTTTTCATTAAACCTTTGGAAAGTCACTCTCTCACTAGTCTCTCACTAATCAACAACTTGATGGTGCCCTCATATGTTTATTCCTGATGTAAATTGGACCTGAAAGAGATTATTTGAAGTTTGCAAGAAACATTGGCCAACATGATTAGGCTTCTCCCAAAACAGATAGCAAATTAGATAAAAACGATTTCAATAACAGTATGACAGTACTCCACAGTATGAACCC